>JAOBYK010270009.1:0-20013 GCA_025434845.1 Phenganax subtilis | reverse complement strand
CATTTTGGTCTGCCAGGCTTTCCAGTAAAAATGGCAGTTACTCCATCTTTATTGCGCATCCCATAAGGGTCCAAAAGCGCCCGTGGACCGCCCAGTAAATTGAATACTTCTTCTGGTACTCTTGTCAGAGAATCAAGGACAACTGTATGCTTCTGGACCTCTTCAAGATCATCTGCTAAATCTTCACGAGGAGCAACACTTTCATATGAAATAATCTCTCTTAACTTTGAAGCTATTAGCTTTTTCAGTTCGGTTGTGATATTAACATTCGTGTCTGTCGCCATTTTAAATTAATCGTGTTTTTTGCGCGTGCACTTGACAATACTTCTTGTAAGATAGTGCAAGATGTGCAACCTCATTCCTGTCAAATGCCAAGCGCAAAATTGTGCCTAATAATAAAAAAATGTGCCAAATAATAAAAAAAATGTGCCTAATAATAAAAAAATGTGCCTAATAATACGAAATTATGCCTAATAATTAATAAATATGCCTATAATAATGAAAAATTGTGCCTAATAATAAAACAATGTGCCTAATAATAAAAAATGTGCCTAATAATAAAAAAATATGCCTAATAATAAAACAATGTGCCTAATAATAAAAAATATGCCTATAATCATAAAAAATTGCACCTAATAATAATAAAATATGTGTATAATAATAACAAAGGGTGCCTAATGATGAAGCAACACGAATAACAATAAAATAAGTTTGTATAATGATTTGTATAATAATTTTGACGGGGATGGCACTTCATACACAATAGAGATAAATGGAGTCATGCAAGTGGAACCTGTAAACTTCATATTTGATTAAATAGAAATTCAGAATGATACTGTTGAAAGCAACAATGTGTGTCACATATCAAGTGCTATCCATGCATGTAAATATAGTTTGTAAAGTTTTTGAATCTCACTCTGAAAGGCCTCGTTGAGAAAAGACAAAAAATATTGTATTGCATTCTTTATTTTGATTATTGGAGTTGTCATTGTTTTAATTTTGCAGTTGTAATAGGCCAAATTTTCATAAATTAAATCATAATATTTAGTTTACAAAACAAGTGATGTTTTTCGTAGTTTTTCCCAGCTGTATTTTATGTTTATGTGATAAACAGGGCATTGTTATAAAAAACTGAATAATGCATGATGTTAGATTTCTTCAACTTATCATGTACACGGGATTTACCAGACAATAGGCTATTAAAGCAGACTAAAATACCAAAAAAACAAACACAAACGCAGTACGTAAAGTACGAGCCAGGGCAACAAAATTTACACAATATTTTGGCTATTTAAAACGTTAGTACTTATCCGTGGGAAATTACTGGCTCTTTAGCAAAGAATGGCATCCAAAACCAGAGCAGAACTGCCGCATTTTCTTTGAAAATTTTGAGTTTTAGCCGGCATTGAACAAAGCAAAATATATTTTTGTGCAAATCCAGGGGGGACAAGGATATATTTTATTCTAGGATCGCGGTTGGTCAGTGGTAAATCACCGTAGGACTTGGGACGTGGTCATGGCAACTTGCGTAAGGATCCGCCATATTGTTGGCTTCACTTCAGGTCGCCGAGCACGCTCTCCAGGTATTTTATGTAGCTCAGCGGTATCAACCCTTCAGCACTACAGGCAGTAAATGCCATAAATATCCTAAATATTGTATCATTATCCAATGGAAACATCTTGAAATGGAGTGGTCGTGTGGGTTGTCCAGACCATCCAGTGCAATGACTGGGTGGGGGAAATAACAAACCCTCTGACTTGTTTTCCCAATAAGTTTTAAAAATGGTCATTAAATTAAATGTTTGGCTTGGTTGGCTTGGTTGGCTTGGTAACTGCTCGAATGTGTGTTAGACTAGGCCTCATATGTAGTGAGCGATATGAAATGTGTAGTGAGTATTTTGATATGTGTAGCAAGTATTTTGAAATGTGTAGTGAGTAAATTGAAATGTGTAGTGAGTGTTTTGAAATGTGCAGTGAGTATCTTGAAATGTGTACTGAGTATTTTGAAAAGTGTTAATTGTTATGCAGGGTTACAGATGATAAAAAATGTATGTAAAAACTTTTAGCTACATTTTTAGCTACATTTTTAGCTACTTACTGATCATAAAAATAGTTAACTATTAATTAAACACAGCTCCATCATTATTGGGTATTCAATCTAAGATAAAATCAACATGAAGTTGTTTAATCCTTCCCTGTCATTTCCTATAAAATTTCTGTAGTCAGTCTATCTCGGACTAACTAACTGAATGCTACAAGACTTTGAAATTTATGTAATTAAAAGCACACTGTTACCATTTGAGCAATGTTAGTTTGTGTAATATTAGCCAACCACAAATCACCAACCTGACAAAGTTCTTTATTATTTTGGTTGCAGCTGTAAAGCTATCAGAATGAACAGCATTCCTCAAATGTTGACTACGTGCCTTTGTGCATTTAGATTTATTCTGCAAGTGTTATGACAAACGTACTCAAAATATTTTTGGTGATCATTACTTTCATCAGAGCCATGAACTTCATACTGAGAAATCGCATCATTCAGCTGCATTTCACAGACAGGCTGCAGTTGATCAACCGTGCCAGACAATTCTGGTAAAAAAAACCAATTCGTCAGGCTTCCCAGCAATTGTGTCATGTCTTGATGGAGGGATGTGATGAGTGTTCCAATGCAATTTGACAAAATCCAAGTCATGTTGAATGACTTCATGGTAGAAAAATCATGCATATTGCATGTGAAACACATTTCCACCTAGTAATATTCCCCTGCCACGTAGATCCTTGAAAAGGTTTATCCACCAAGAAGTGCAAGACTCTTTTAGGTTAGACCACTATTATTCAATTCACTGATTCCCAGTAGATGAGCTGTAACGATGTGCCTTTTCACCAGCTAATTCGTCATTATCATTTGCACGAAGGTAATACTGAATTGCTGCCATTGTCCCATTTTCAGTTCCAGGATCAGATCTTGGCAGTCAAGGACAACCCTCCAGCTCCTTAATGCATTCAAGGTAATACTTTGCTATCTCCACCGCATTGTTGTTAGATTTGTAACTAGATTTTGTAAGATTTTGTTAGATTTAGTTCGATTTAGTTATTTGTTAGTTATTTAGTTAGTTATTTGTTAGATTTAGTTAGATTTAGTTGAATTTTGTAACTTTTAACCACAAAACACGTCTGCTATAACCATCGATAGCTCCATGCTTTGGAAACCCAAAGGGTTTCAGTTTGTCATAACCATCGACATCCCAACATTCGTTCGGCCAATATGACTTGTACTCCCGCCTCTTCAGTCGGTGCCACTTCCGTTTTTCAGTCCTCTTTGGATCAAGTCCCTTTAGAATTCTCTGAACCAAATTTCTTGGCACGCTCAATCGATATTTGAGCCGGTAGGTGTGCCACATACTTTGATATCCTGACACACAACTTGGACCATCCAACTCCAGTTGAATCATTTCAGCTACAACCTTATCATTAACATCAGTTGCAGATTTCCTTTTCAGACCACATTGGTTTAGCCATTGGTTTCAATGTTGAGAGTGAAGTACTGATTCCATGTTTTGCCAAGAAACACAATATCTTTTCATCTTCATATCCCGAATGAGAGTAAAACTCGATGGCTTCTCGTTCTTTATCATTATATTCTTCGGTCTGATCTCTGGCATCATCTACTTTCCTCCCACAAAAAAGGGGAAAATACATAGGTTTCATGAAGTTTGTCTCCACAAGATGAACAAAACATAGTGAACAATGACCATGACAAATTGACAATGACATGACCATCAAAATCATGATCAAAATGAAGTTGGCTTGGTAACTGCTCAAATGTACGTTAGACTGGACGAAATGTGTAGTGAGCATTTTGAAATGTGTAGTGAGTATTTTGAAATGTGTAGTGAATATATTGAAATGTGTAGCAAGTAGTTTGAAATGTGTAGTGAGTATATTGAAATGTGTAGTGAGTATTTTGAAATGTGCAGTGAGTATCTTGAAATGTGTAGTGAGTATTTTGAAATGTGTAGTTGGATTCTGGGTTACGTTGTCCCATTCTTTGTTCTATTTTAACAATTATATTTGTAGTGACATGTACAGGCACTGTACTTCAATCATTACATTAAATATGTATTTTTCACTTAATTTCTTAGATATTCCCTAAGTTTATTTTGCAGCTATGTTTTGACAATATTGATACCCATATTCGTGTCCATAATATGTCAGAAGATAACCAAAACATAAATGTGCATCAGTGTGTATTTGGGTTTGTTCCAAATCAAGTTGCCAATAATGCTCTCAGTTCTGATAGCCCTCAACGGCCATTAAAACATTTTGACAATGCAGCCTCTTTGTGCAGTGAATAAGACCACAAATTGCATTGACAGAACCTAATTGTGTTAGTTGAGAGGATCATAACTAGTGCTATTTAGTGTTTACAGTTTCTTCTCAGTGTTGTTGTGAAGCATACTGTACATGCCCAGTCCAAAGATATGAAAAAGAAGTACAATATGGTATGAAGGCATACAAATGAGGTTAATCTAACTTCATTAAGATATATAATAAGGAAATAATACTAGTCTTAATTATACATTCCAACAGTTTTGTTCTCTTTAAATTTTTTAAATTCTCATATTTTAGACGTTTCTTAACGTGGTGGAAGCAAATGAGAATGATAATGATGGTATCATTGATGTATTAAAAAGCTTGCAGAAATATCAGGCTTATTGGGGTGATGATGAGAGACATGTGACTAGGAACAGATTCTTGTAGGTGAACAGCTGTCTGTCGAGAGGGGAACAAATGCAAAGTTCTAGTTGACAAATGGTTCACCCCAACACAAAAATTTGAAAATATGCATTTTGAAGCCGCGGATTTTCATGCAGCAAGTTTGCAACAAGTCACTGTCCCAAAATTATAAACAGCCAGCTTTTGAATCTTCTTGAATACTGATCCATTCTTCAGGAAGGCTATTTGCTGACTGGTCAATACCCATTAAAGCCATACAATCAGGAACTTCATTGACATCACTAAAAACATTGTGCAAAAGCCATAATATATTCAGGACATAAATCTTTTTCCATTTTTCGACATGATGGTAAACATCCTTTAATGAAAGTAGGAGATGGCATATGGTAACAATTTGGTTTACATGAAAACTTCAAAATTCCACTTACAAGTGTTTGTACCACAGAATACCACAAAAATTTACATGTCACATAAGTTTTGCAAAAGTTTTAAAATATGGCTTGTTAATAATTTTTAGTGTAGTTTTTCATTGTATTTTTTCTTCCCAGGGGGTTTTGAGGTTGTTTATTGTACCGCTCGTTGTTTTTTTTTCATTTAAACATTTTATGGGAAAAATCCTAATGTACCACAGAATACCAGGGCAAAAAGCATGCAATAAGTATGGACAGGCTTATCAAACTGTACCAGAATTTGGTGTGTCATGTTGTGTGGGATATATTGTTGGATATAAAAAAAAATTGCTATACTTTCGGTGAAAAGTAAATACTAAAAACACTGCAGAATACCAGTGGTGTGTATAAGTCTAACTTTGGCAACATAACAGGAGTATTCACTATACAACTCTAGTGAAAACCATTATTGTGATGTTTTCTTATTAAAATACAATATATTCATTAACATGTATTAATGTATTCTCCCCTTTCACCTAGATGTTGAAAATATTTATAAATACATACATGTGCCACAGAATACCACTCAAATTATTATTTAATGCTACAAATAGAAACTCGAATTTTTCAAAGACAAATATAGTTATACTAATCAGATCGTTAAGAGTTTATTTATGACATAGTGATCAACATAGATTGTACTTGTTTGTAAACTTATTTTCAAGATTACAGATTTTATGGGCATTAAGAGAACAAAAAGTATCAAAAGCACTGAATTTTATTTCTTTTTAAACCGGATTATTTTAAGTGTTTATCCAAAAACAATCAATTTTTTGTATTTATGTGTTTATTTAGACAAAAACTAATACATATTCACCAAAATAAAGTGCAGAGCATATTTCCCCTAAATTTCCCCTAAACTTTCCCCTAGAAAAAGTAAAAATACTGGTATTCTGTGGTACATGCACTTGTATATGCTAGGAAGAACATTTCCTATTTGTTCAATCACTCTTTCTCAGTATTCAGCAAGCATTTGGTACAATTGTTTCTTCTGCTCACATGTAATAGGACGTGTAGTCAATTCTTTTTGACAATTTGTCTTATATTCATCACTGTCCATTCAGTACATGATGGTGAGCAACCACAAATCTTTGCACAATTATCACAACAATGACATTTATTAGCCTGGTTTGGAACATAATTTGGAAAATTTTGCATCAACTGATTTTTTCTGCATTCAGTTTTCTTAACATATTGTTTTACCTGATGATCAGCACTCTTTCATAACATAGCATTGTATAAAATTCTACTTGTGCTCGGACCACCATTGCATCCAATCTGCCCTCTCTCTTGGACTTGTTCTTCCAATGACTTAGGTGCTCCAAAGTGAATACATCCATTGACAGTTTTGCAGTTAACACCCATTCCGAAAGCAACTGTGCAAATGACCACTCTTAAACAGCTATTTGGCAATGTCAAATGTCATTTGACTAACAATATATTTTTTAACCACTTCAGGTGCTCTACCATGAGACATGTCAACAAGTTGACACTTCATATCTGCTTCAGTGTGAATATAATTTTTTTCCTTTAACTCAGCAGAATACATTAAAAAATGTAGCACACTGATTTCTGGTTTGGGCATAAATAAGGTATCTGGAAGATTTATCTCTCTTGCCAATTAGTTCACCAACCATTGAACTTAAAATGTTATAAATTTCTGCAGTATTCTCCACATATTCCACACAATATTTTGTGTTTCTTCTCTCAGAACTTCTTTCAATAAAAATGTCTAAGAAACATCGATTTCGAGCATATCAATAAATCTATTCTTTGTTTGTTTTGTTGCAGTAGCTGTGAGCAAGGCAATGTTTATTGATGGAATCAGGATGTGTTTAAATTGATAAATTTCACTGTACCATTTACAAAAAGCATATTTTCCAGGAGTGTCAGATCCCCTAACAAGTAATAATGAAAACGAAGCTTCAAAAGGCAAAGTGTAAAACTGATTACCAACACACTGAAGCTTAATATTTCACTTGAATTTTTAGCAAGTAAGGGGAGGAGACAAGACTAAATGGTTGGTTAGTAAATGCACAACAAATTGCAGAGGTTTAAATTTCAAGACACCAGAAGAAACCAATCCTTTATTAACATTGCCATACTTTTTGACTTATATTTTCACTTACTGATACTATGCAGCTGCATTTTAAGCTAGTAGACTAACAAGACACTAAATTAGTGTTTTTCCTTCATATAAATGTTGCTCACCACTGAGAAATCACGTGTGCTTCATCACAAGCTATTCCAATACAGTGATCTTGAAATTCATCTGATGATAAAATATTTCTCAAATTCTTTTTAGCTAGTAAACATTCTAGAGATGCATACACTACAGAATATATCCCTTCTTGCGCATCTCTCATCACTGACTCGTCTTCAGCATTTTCAGAATAAAGTGCAATGGAAGAAATTCCTACTTCCTTTGCTGTATGGCACTGATTCCCCATCAACAATTGGGACGATGAGAAGCGGTGAAAATCCCAATGTTCATTCATTCAGTGTATTGATCATCCAAGGAAGAGATTGGAATATCAAATATTTTCCGTAGCCAGTAGAGGCATTAAAAAATAGTTTTTCCATGGCAGAATGCCTTCATCAAGCTTATCTGGTCCTTGTACAGCTCGTGCACATGAAACACATATTTTATGAAATCAAAAGCTTCTTCAAGTCTTTTATTCATCATCTCATGCTGTGCCCTTTAATCACACATTGCATCGTCAGCCATGTTGACAGTGAATGAATTAAAATTATGCATAAAATTGCATAAATTTACCACGCTTTTTGAGATGTTGCTGGATGAGAAATTTGAGAATATTGCACAGTCCACTTACCACAGCAAGTCGACTAGAACACGGGCTACATTGCCACTGGCACTGTCTTCCTCATAGATATTTCATTACTGCATTCGTCCGAAAATTCACTAAATTTCTAAATCCAAAAGCAGAGCACCTCGCTAAAGTAAAATCAAAAAATTTCACTATACTTAATATGTATGAGCTTACCTGGAGTACACATTGGTGCTGAAGAATAAAATGTTCATTTCAATTTGATAGAAAGCAACGGTGCACATATATGTAGTCTTTCTTCTTGTCAACAAAATATTGTGTGTTTTTACTTCATTGCTAGTTAGGCACTCGAGATTACCCACCAGCCACTGACCATAAGAATTTGTTACCTCCACCACTTTCTCCTCAGACATTTCTTTCAGAATAACGTTTTCTTGCCCTTCCATCTGTCAATTGAAATGTTTGATAATCATGCAGTAATTGAGTTGGCTTGGTGACAACTTTTAAATCGTCCTTTTAGAATTAATATGGTATGGAAGAGAAATGGATGTACCTGATGTTACCTGATGTTACCTGAGAAATACTGCATGAGTTTTTATGCAATTTCAACAACTGCCACATATATTTGTGTTGGCAGTATTTCATCTTTGTCATTTTCATTAAAAAGTGTTTCAAAATGTTTATTGACACCTGCAAAACACAAGATAACCTAAGAAATATAGTTATATAATAAATACAATAACTACAGTGAACATCCTGCATGCCCAGATCACATGATCTTGCACAGAAAAGCATTCAGTGTCCCTTTAGGGATGTATGTATATGCAGATTTTACACACCTTAGTACAGTCTTAAAGGGGCACTCCACACCAAAAACAAGTTGCGCTTATATGAAAGCCCTTTGTGAGTTCATCTCGGAACAGTCATTTATTTGCCCCAACTCTTTTTCATTAGCAAGATATTCAACCTTGTTTTAGTAAATTTTTACGTCATT
This sequence comes from Phenganax subtilis, assembly GCA_025434845.1. Lineage (NCBI taxonomy): Eukaryota > Metazoa > Cnidaria > Anthozoa > Malacalcyonacea > Clavulariidae > Phenganax > Phenganax subtilis. Next base: position 11,044 of record JAOBYK010270009.1, on the reverse strand, counting down.
TTGGGCGCCATATATGTCGAAACGGGGAATGCGCCACTATTTAGAGCACTCTGACGTCATTGAGTGATAGAAAGTGGAATGTTGTTATCACGGTTGTTATTCGCGTTACAATGCTATACATAAATCAAAGTATATATTCTCCAACAACACCTCATAGCATGGTTCCAGAATGAACTAAAACTTCACGGAAAATTACAGGAATCATCTAGGATCGAGATCTTATAGGGAATCGATTGCGCCATGTGAAATGGCGAGAATTTGACCAGTGAATTCATGCAAATATTGACAACTCATTTGCCTTGCTGTGCAGATTTCACGCTCATTTGCTTTGCGGAAAAGCTATACTACAGAAACAAACGTACATGACAGTTCAGAATGGACTTTGCAGTTTTGATTTTTTGTTGAAGTATGCCTATAACGCGGGGATTAACTAGTCGCGCAAGAGCGCAAAGCCAAACAAGAGTATCAAACATGCATGTACCTTTTACAAATAATTTCAGACTATCAAGTTGCATTGTCCAAACTATAGCTATTTCAAGAAACAGTATTTGCGTATCCGTTTAAACACATCACTATTCAGTTTAATACATTTAATGCTGCCTTGAAAATGGATTTTAAACGCATAGTATCAAAATAAATTCATATTTACATCATTGGCTACTGTATAGACTTTATTTTCTTTTAATAATGAGGCTGCCATTCAATGTGAACTGTTGGTATGGCAAGTGAAGCCCAGAATAGCCAGAGTTGCAAATTTTCTAATCGAAACTCATCTCACACCAATAAATTCACTGATGCTTCATATCAACGACTATTATTGTATCACATAGGCTCGACAACAGACCGGCAACCATGTGTAAATCACAGCAACAATATATCTTGGAGAGTATTTCTTGTTGGGTAAATACTCTTCAGTTGGAACACTTTTTAAAAGTATACAAACACTTTTCCAAATGATTCACTTGGCTATTAGCAAGAAGAGTGTCTTTGCTTGCTGTTTTATTAAGACATAGACAGCCTTGAAATATATGGCGCCTCGAGTAGTTTTCTTCATTGGCGTCAATCTTAATCTCAGGCCGTTGAAACATTATAAAATCCTCATCTACCCATGAAGAATTGATGGAACTTCATCAAGGCCTCATTAAAACGGTTCGAAGACCGAGTCAATGTTCAAAATTCGCTAATATTTGTCTAGACCACAATACTAATTTATAGTTTGTGTTTGTTTTCTATCACTCAATGACGCCATTGTGCTCAAAAATGTAGCAAAATTGCTAGGCACCCTGGTCAAAATCATGGCAAAGGCAAAATGGCGTAAAATACACTAAAACAAAGTTGAATATCTCGCTAACGAAAAAGAGTTGAGGCAAACGAATGACTGTTCTGATATGGACTCACGAAGGGCTTTCATATAAGCTCAACTTGTTTTTGGCATGGAGTGCCCCTTTAATACGCTGTGAAATCTCTGCACTTACACTATTTACCTGTTGAGATTTCTGTCATCTTTTGATACAGTTGTGGCCGATAGGCTATTCTGCTCCCATTGTTCATTCATTTTATATGTAGTACTATTGACAAAATGGTGTTGGCTTCTCTTGCCCCTGGGGAGTAAGAATATTTCTTCCCATCTTTATGAATTTCGAAAATTGTGTTGTAAACACCTGTGAAATTTTAAAGATTAACGTTATGCCTGGTTCACACTTCTCCCAACTATCGGCAATCTTTATTGTCCCTCGGTGAATAAAATGCTTTTTCAGTTGGAAGTAATACAACAGGTTCACATTTAATTATGACAAGTGTGAATCACCCAGTAGCTGGGTTTGCACAATGGGCGTAACCATAAGACATGTAATATGCAAGAATACTCTATCAATAACTTTTATGCCCTTTTACCAGATTCACGTGGCCACGGGTTAGCATTAACCTAGGTTAAATTGAATAGTGTAATTCAGGCTATAGATCAGCATTATACAGTATAAACAAGTTTTCAATAATTTACAAAACAGTATTTACCCCAAATATTCTCAACAATTTTGTGAAAGGACAAAAATGCCGTTTAAGTTATGGTTTGGGTAGAGTATATAGTTTAAATTGTTACACTTGTAATTTGTCATGATGACATGACGTATCTGCCCCTAAAGGGGAAACTGTTCAATGCAAAGTAACTCCCTTCATGCAACCACTGACGCAAAAAGACAGAAAGCAGCTTCTGTTTATGATCAACACAGCAGTTTGACAAAATCCAAAGCAGCACAGATTTTACATTGTAATCAGATTTACGTACTGGTGAAGTCTTGAATTGCATACATCTCAAGAGCACTGCAATATTGCTCCACTACTTCCTTGTATTTCAACTGCAGTTTTATAGAGCACATTAGAATCCAATCATCGAAGCCATCCTGCGTCTTTGCAAGTGGCTTAAAAAGCTGCAAAAATGGCTAGGGCTGTGTACATCCTCCAATAGGAAGGGAGCTTTCTGTGAGAACTTCACAACATTCTTTCTTCTTGTTTTCTTTTGCTGCACCAGATCCTGCAGTGGCTAAAGTCCACTCAGTCATATCACAGAGTAGATAACTAAGCCGAGAGTTCATTCTGATGTACAAAGTGTGCCAAATATCCATTCAACTTTTGGTCTGGCTGCCATGTTGAAAGAAAGTCTCCAGAGTAAGGTCAGCACTAGATTATAGACAAGATAGGCACATATTGGCGCCTGTTGTAAATACTGGTCAGCAGGGATCTTTTGCATATAACTTTATAAAATTTCTAACTTCATATGTCACATAATTTTTAAGTGGTTTGTTTAAAAATTCATTGTGGAATTTAGTGCATCTAAATAAATGTTATTGTGTAAGTAATCTATATGTGACATTCGAAGTAAATCTTGTTCTTTATTATTTTTTGAAGTAGGAGTATTTCTGTATTTGAATATTTAAGACATTGTACTGAATAATTATGTAAGTATAAGAATAATTCGTCTGGCGGTAGTACTGTAGGGTTATCCTCCTTCACAAATGGGGTGACTCTTCCCCCAGTGCATTTGTCATGCATTTTTAAAATGACATTTTGTGTTAAATTTAGGGCAAAAAATAGTCAATCAACTTACCTTAATTGAGCCAGCGTGAGCATGCAATATCCTTTTAAAATATACTCATTATACATACCTCCTTACACTCAATAGAGGAAAAAATGAAACGTAGTAGCATAACCATTTTCTTTCTGTGAAAACACAGTAACGAAACTGATCAGGTGCTGCCTTCTCCTCCTCAAAGAACAGTGAAATTATTGTTTCCACTAAGTTGTTGAAAGATCACAAAGTTCTTTATAAGTGCCATGTTCAAATAGCGAATAAAGATTTTAAAAACTTTTGTCAATTAATGTATTTAATATATACAGTGCTAAGGCATCGTTCGCATCCAAAATTTGGGGTTGTGACTAAAGGGAAGAACTATTGGGCAGATAGTCATTTGAACACCATCTTCTCACAATATTCATATATGAAAGATGAATTGGTTGCAAGAGCAGTAATCTGTTTAGGTGAAAGTTTCATGCATGTTTGAGACTCATCATGATGAAACCAGGTATTGCAGCTGCTGCAGAGAACCATTTGCGCTCCAGGAATGTGCCTATAGCAAATGCAATAAATGCTGATGACATAATGAGATCTTGAGTTTGGTACTTGCTTTATTTTATGGGGAAACATTTCAAGTCTTCTTTGCTCAAAATAGTTGTGAAGATGGCCACACAGTTTGAGTTGTTCCCAAGAGAACCATTGTTTGTTGTTTACAGTTGTTTACAGAGAACAATTTGCACTCCAGGAATGTGCCTATAGCAAATGCAATAAATGCAGATGACATAATGAGATCTCGAGCTTGGTAATTGCTTTGTTTTACGGGGAAACATTTCAAGTCTTTTTTGCTCAAAACAGTTGTGAAGATGGCCACACATTTTGAGTTGTTCCCAAGAATTGTAGATGGATCTATTCCACTTGCTAGTGCTACGGCATTGGAAATGGGAAAAAGACCACAATCTGACCTTCCAATTTGTTGCTGTTGTAGGACAACTGTGATGTCGAGGGAACCATGATCATTACATAGTCCTTTGTAAATGTTGACCAACTGCTGTTTAAGGGAGTCATTCAAGGACCTATTCAAGCTTTCGTATACAACAACTCTTCCAGGAATTGAACTTGATGTTGGCCCATGTACACCCCTATTGTGCCACTGGATCGTGTTATATGGATCGTGGGGGAAGAGAAAATCTACTACAATGCATTGTTGCTGCAATGCAATTTAAACCACCAACTCCACGATTTAGCTCTCTGACAAGGTGTTGGGCAGCATCAATATAGTCATCAGTCAACCATCTGAACGTATTAAGCAGAATTTCTCACAATTTGTGTGTCAGCTTTATCCCATTGATCATTACCCATATGTCACTTGGTTTGTGGCCTTTCTCGTGCTCTTTCTTCAACTCCTTTTTTTTTCTTCCAGCAAGTCAAAATATTGAGGCATCATTCTCTTTCATTTTCTCTCCATTTCATCTTCGATAGTAATCTTTGCATTCCAAGCATCAGCTACCACACCCACTCTTTTTTTGAAGTAATTCTTCTTTATTCTTGACGCCAACTTACGCAATTTAACTGATCTTTTCGCGTTAGCTTGCTTTTCTTTTTCTCTAATTTTTCTCAGTGACAAAGACTTATCTTTCAGCAGAATTCCATCCTCTTTCGGACGATGCTTCCTGAGATAGGTGAGGACCTTTCTTATCTTCTTTAGGGTTGTATTCAAAACTTCTCTGTTGGTTATAACATATAGCTCATCATGAAGGGACCTCACATCCTGAATGCACTGCTTTCGGATGTTGAAGTTTTTTCTACAGGGAAGATCTACCATTATGAGTTTGATTTTTTTTTAAGCTCACTTCTTCTGATGCGTTGTTTTTTTCTGACTGTCTATACACAGTATGATGGGTATTACTGGGCAACTTATAATCTTTTGAATGCGATGATTGAATTACCTCCTGGTCCAAAGTGAACAAAGGGTGGGTGTCAAACCGTGAGCCAATAGATTCCCAGCGTATGTTTGGTTGTTGGACCACAGCACAAATGTGTTTGCAGGGTAGTTTGTTTGTTCTGTGATCAGTGCACTGACAGGAGGGTAGTTGAGTGTCAGAAACAAGCCATACGTGGTATAACTGTCCCCGACTTTTCACTTTAAATAATGTAGGGTAGAGTTGGGTCATGTTGACATTTTTTATTTCGGTATCTATTCTTTTCATAATGTGTTCCACAACGTCTTTGGGTCGGTTTTGTCAGTACTTGGGTGCCCGATTGTCATAAGACCTGTACGAGTCTGTACATTTGATGTTTTGTTCTTTATATCTTCAAAAACAAATAAAAAGTATACAAAATAAGTTCTCAAGCTTAGTATCGATAGTCCTGAATAGAGCTAATGAGCTTTTCACTAAGTTATAAAACCCTTGTTTGATTCATCAAAACAGAGTGTGCCAAGCATATAAACAACTCTTAAGCATCATGTTATACTCTTGGGTCGGTTTTACTCAAACTGGAACATAGTCATCTCCTCGTAATATGGTGTATATTCCTGTTACATTATGGCACAGAAGACAAAAACATTTATAAAGTTTATAAAGCACAAGCTGACTTACTTTTTGTAGCTATTGGGTAAAATCTGCTTTATGATTATATCTACTAGATCAGATATAGAATTGTTTCTTCAACCATCCAGGTAAGAATGTTTTAGCCAATTGCTCTGTCTTTCAAGTCCATTGTTGGTGTATATAGCAACATGCAATGATTTGTCACAATAAAAATGCACCCATTTCTGTGAAAGAATGATAAAATATACCTGAAAACCGGGAGTCTCCCGGTGAAACCGGGAGACTTGAGAGGTCTGTAATTTGCAAATTGGCTGACTTTGGAGAAAGTCGCTCAATTATGAATCAGACTGCTACCATGAATCACACCCGAACGAAAAACCTTGAAAGGGGAACACTCGTTTACAATGCACCAGAGGCATTGATAAACACTAACAAAGCCACCTCTTATTCATTGGAGGAACTGAAACGGTGTGACATCTGATCGCTTGGGATGTTGTTGTTTCTATTAATTAATCCTGATGTTGAGTATCCGTATTCTCAACAAATGGAAGAATGCGGCGTAGAAAGTTTTGCAGAAGCAAAGGATGAGCTTCGAAAGCTAATGGAGCAAATAATGAAACCGATGGACTCTGCAAAGTAGAATTCCCTTCGTCTGACCCAGTGGTCGAAAATTAATAAAGCTTTTGAAGCTTGTTGTTCATTTGTTCCAAGTGAAAGAGTTTCTGCTCAAGAAGCATTAACCATTGTGAGCACAGATGGTGACAAAAGTGGGGAAGAACTGATGGCTATTTCAGCAGCTCCTCAGTTTTTGACTGATGTTGACAAAAACTTTCATTCCAGTAAATATGACAGCATTATCACAACAGCTCCTGAGTCTGCAACTGATGGTGCCAAAAACTTTGGTTCTACTAAATGTAACAGCCCGACCCCAGCAGCTCCTCAGCGTGTCACTGAAGTTGACAAAAACCTTGGCTCCAGGAAAGGTGACAGCACACCCCCCCCCCATCTGGTCCTCAGTGTTCAATTGATATTGATGAAAACCTTGGTTCCAGTAAATGCGACAGCATTACCCCAGCCTGTCCTCAGAGTTTGATCGATGTTGACAAAGATGTTCAAAAGGTAAATACGTGTGATTTGTTTAATTTGATGCACTTTTATCAGGTTACATTGTGTCGTGGAAAATGTCCCCTTGACCAAAAAAACCTTGAAAGGTTATTATCAAGCCTGGAAATGAGCGTCCGGTCAGTTGGCGGTACAACTACACGATATTTGTAGTGTTTTGACAGACACTAATTTGATTGAGTCTGTCACTTTGTCCGGCATTCATTTCAGTGATTAATCTAGACTAAAATAACCATCCACTCAACAAAATGTTTATAGTTTGTGCTCAAAATAAAAATAGAAAATCTTTCTGTCAAAAATTTCTCCAATACTTGCGCCATAAAGTTTAAACAATATGCTTTCAACGTGACGCCATATTAGTACAGTGTTTCCACTCTAAAAAATCCTCATTCGCCTCAAAAATTCATCTGGATCTGGCCATACAGACTGCTTCAATCTTCAGTGACACTGACAGTGAAGGCAGTGATTTTGATGGCTTTTTGTCTCAAAACATGTAGACTTGTAGCTAAGCACTTTGTCTTTGAAACAGTTAGCAAGTTAGCATTATAACATTCATTACAGACATAACTGACATTGCTTTGTGTGCATATATGCATGTAATCAATGGTTTTAACCTCTGCATTTTTTATACTATGTTTTTGACAGACTGGTACAGTGACTTGGACATTTTGCTTCGTGACAGGCACAAACACATTGGTGCTGGTCATTTTGACCAGCAGAGGCCAGTTGTATAAACTTTGTAACTACATTTTAACTACGATTTTGTAGTTAACAAGTACTTGCGTACTAATGGGACCAGGAACTGGGCCAGTTAAGGCCCCGTTTACACTATACCGGATTGCTAACGGAGCGGCTCAATTTTGCAACTATCAATGCTCTGTAAAGCTTTTTAATGGCAATGACACAAAGAAATATACAAAATCAGTCAGCCTAGTCAATATTTGCTGGTGATTATTGCTCCTTAACAGCAAACGAAGGTGTTGTGACGAGCGAATCCGGTATAGTGTAAACGCGGCCTAAACAGCTTGCTTGTTGTCCAAGTCAATGAATTCACAGCTTTGTCTAGAAACTCTCATTAACGGCTCATGACGTATGAAATTTATAATGCCTTTTGTTTTGCTATCCGCATTGCAACAGCCTATAACACACAGCTTGCATTTGTCTGTGAATATTAATGATGCATAATAATTATTGTATAATCCCAGCAAAAAAATTGGTTGTAGTTCTTTTCCTGAGTCAAATATCAAAAATCAAACTCCGTCAATCGATGAGTAATATTTTACATCATTGTGTCGAATTTCGCTACAATTGAACTAGAAATGAGAAAGCCTTAGGCTTTTTTCGAAGAGCATCGCCCCCTAACAAGAAGAACGAGACCAATGAAAAGAACAAGAAGATTAGCAGCGATTAAGGACCAGTTCCTAGTCCATTGCTTCGCTGGGTTGTGTAGAAGCATACCAGACGGTCCTATAATACGAGATGGCAGCAACTTTCTGTTTAAACTCATTTACCATGGCAACTATGCATGTAGAATCAAGCACATTTTTTCTCTTTGCCATTTTGAGGGGTTTTCTTTGGTAAGAGTTTGCAAGAGGAATATGAGAAATTAAATGTCCATGTTGAGGATATTCGCGTGCAGTTTCATTATGTACAGTAGGAGGCAAAAGTTTGAATTCAGCTGTTGCATTTTATTTGTTTTGTGGCCCCTAATAATATTTTACTCAAAACTACACTGATATGCATTAAAAGGAGCATGTACATTACAACAACTTTTATGCCAGTGTTTGTTGGATTATGAGCACGTCAATACTTTCTATGACCGCTTTTGCATTTAAAACTGCATTAATCCTTACTGGCATCGATCTACAAGCTCTTTTATTTAGTGTAGTTTGTTAATACCATTTAGCATTGGTTTACTGCACACCACAAGTCATCTTCATTACTAGGTCTGTGCTTCAGGTTTTCCCATTTCGAATGGTTCCAAAAATTTTCAATAAGATTTAGATCCTGTGACTGAGGAGGAAAATCCATGAAAATCAGGTCACCATTGCTTTCTTTCTTTTGTAGATATTTTTATCAATAAGAGATGTGAATTTGTGCATGTCTGAGACAGAAATCATGTTGCGAGAATTGAAATACCAAAAATAACAAAAAGTAAGTCAACTGGACTCAAACTTTTGCCACCTACAATATATGCCATTTAGTACAAGTAACACAATCTCTTAGCCGGTCACCTTAATACTGCTCCATAATTTCTTTTCATTCTAGATGGAATTTATTGATGTATACGAGAATATAGAAGAAGTCTCCGAAGAAAATGACCATTCTTCAAGGTATGAAATTTTGTATCACCATGATGCAGTGCAAGCTGGGTGAGCAATTGGGGGGACTATACACTTCTCTTCAATCAGCCAATGCCCAAAATTCAGTCCCCGATGGTGGAAAATTGTAGGAAAACTCTGTCCCCAGTAGTCAGTCCCAAACAGGGAAAAGTCGAAAATATAGGCATTTGAAAGAAAGGTTTTTCATTTGAAGTGAATGCAAATCAACTTGGAAGGGATCTAATATATTTTTATGGAGTGTTAAAAAATGCGTGTATGGGGAGGAGGAAAATTTAGTGAGAAATGTTTAAAAACTTTGTATGGCGCTTAAAAATTTTGGGTTTACAACGGCACGACTCCAAAATATAGTATTTGCGCTCTTAGCTCTGCATGTATGCCAGAAACTGTATATATTTCATAGGAATTAATGTCTCATAAGGGTAATTATAGAATAAATAACTAGTAGTCAAATCCATGTTTGTGCTTCCAGTCGTGACAGGATAATTTTGTTTTACTGCAGTAATTCCGAAGACACTTGCTCGTGTGGTTCGTTTAAACCATGAAGTGATGCATACAAAGATGATGCCATGACACCGGTATTCTCCTGGAGGGACACAGCATATACAGCCGAAGAAATGGTCTGTCTTCTTTTGGGGAAATACGATGCAGAAAGTCTATGCATATCGCAGCCCGTAAATGTTTCCAACAACGTGTTGTTTTTGCTAGATGTAAGCTACTTTAAACATCCAGACAATCTGAAATGCAACGACATGGGAAGTTGGAAACACAATGGTTCACCAAAACGTTGGTTTAAGGTCAAGAAGAATGCTCGTGGTATTAATGCCATCAATTGCTTGGAAAAGAAGCCAGTAGACACAACTGATGAAGTTTTTCAGCTAAAAAGAACATACTACAAAAACAACTCAGATGAGACTCTTCGAAAGATAGTCGCAAAATTAGAAGGTTTGCATTGCCACCATACAATCTTTTCCGTAGTACTACATTGACTGAACACAGGTTGAATTGTATATCGAATGAAATAAATATCATGAAAACATGTTGGTTTGCATTACGAAAATGGCGGAGATTACCTGTAGTCTTGTGGATTACACAAGTCATTACCTGTAGTCTTGTGGATTACACCGTTCATATGTACATGTTTAATGTATGACATAAAGTTTTACTTTGACCCTTCCGTTGCCTTTTGCTTCCTTTTGGGATGTTTTACGTTGCTAATATATAAGTTAAATGTTATGTGATATTTTTTTAGATAATCGTGGCAACTTAAAACCTTACATCCGGGTGCAATATCTTTTCAAGGGTGAGGAGCACGAGGTAGAGTGGATCTTGCCTCATGGAAATTCAAAAGTAAAGTATTCGTACAGGCAACTGCAAACAAGTACCAGGGAAAAATTGAAAAGGTCTGTTTTAGATAAAAAGACAGCTAAAGAAATCCTGGACGTTGTTTATATTGAATCTGGTAATGTGATAAGTGCTATATCAGCTAGCGTGCTTCCCCGAGGTCCCAAAGATCTTTATAATGCGAGACACTTGGGTAAGCAATCTAGTAATTACGCTGAAGAACGTACAAATGGATGTATGTCAGGTAACCGAACACATGCATCAACTGCAAATGTTTCCATGGATAATATTTGGACTCTACTTGAGCACGCAACACGTCAAGAGGAAGAGTCTAAAGATTTGGTATTCATACGAGAGTGTTCCATACATCCGGATCTTTTCGTTGTCCTGGCAAATGATAAACAGACAGAAGAGTATCTAAATTTTGTACCAATCAAACCGAATTCTGTGTATTTGGAGCCGACCCAACATTCAATATTTTCGATCGGAACATTAGCCTAACTGTCACAACGTTTCAAAATTCAAAGCTGGTGAATCCCAAGAAGTAGTGTGAAAAGGGGGAAACTGGGACAAAATGGGTACCCCCTCTTAGATTTTTCGTAATATAAAAATATACTAAT
>JAOBYK010268898.1:0-20031 GCA_025434845.1 Phenganax subtilis | reverse complement strand
AGTGCTGGAATATTTGTAGTTTCCAGGGGGATCACTTGGCAGGAAACAAGTTTTAAGGCACTTTCGACCAGACCACTGTGGAAGACATTTTTTATTTCCTTCATGACAAGCGTAGTGACCAGTTTCGTTTCTTCGAGGCACACAAGAAAGAAGACACCCTGGATTATTACAATCTAATCTTGTTCTTAGTTCAAGTACAGAATTTTTAGCAACTACATGATAATTTTGTGCTGCCCTAAATATGGTTTAATCGCAGTTCCCTATCCATGGCTTGTCATGTTTGTGATTTGTTTCTTTGCAATCAAATATTCCTTATAGTAGTTTCCAAAGAGTGGAGCAAGCTCAGGTTCTTTGATCACGTGAATATTACCAATGGAACACGTTGGAAAATATTTGTGATGTCTCAGTTCCTTATCATACATCTTAACGTAACAATCTGCACGTATCGTGGTAGTAATTAATCTATATACTTGGAATACCACGCACTCAGTGTTTAGCCTGATAATTTGATATATTTCCTTGATTAAATACTATCCTACCTAATACTACGGTATTCAAATAAATGAAATAATTAAATCAAAGTAGAGTCTGTAAAACAAGGACAATTAAGTGTAGCGATAATAAATATATACATGGTGAGGTGACAGGATGCCTAAAGGCTGTTTTCCAGTTACGCGTTTTTTACACGCGCGTACACGCACGTAAAAGTTAAGATGCAATAACACCTATTTTATAAACAATCGCAAGAAGAAACGTTGAGAATATTGAATTCTAAATAACTACGTGTCTACTTGTTCTTGTGGTTTTCAAAACTATGAAACTTTGAAGGATTTAAACTTTTACGTGCGTGTACGTGGTGTCAAAAACGCGTAACTGGAAAACAGCCTTAAGTTTGAATCGGGCCGTAGCTTAATTGCGAACTCTCTGAAATTTTAAACGATCAGTTTCTCTACCAATAACTATAGGGACAAAATAGCGTTGCGTTTGAGCCATGGAGGTGGGATTACAAATGCGCACTTGAACAACCCACAGACGAAGTGATCATCCCACGTGCAAGATGTTTTACTCGAGTGATGTGGGAACTAATTTCCTGTCCTGAGCTAACCATAGTGAACTACATAAATGGAACGCCGACTTCAGCTTAAAAAGTGAAGCCAAACATGGTGAAAATTGAAGGCATTCTTACCAAGTTGTGTACTGTACATCACCATTCAAATCCTAACTATACTCCAGTACAGTTTACAAGGGTCCCAACCCGCTATTGTACATCGTAATCAATCATAATTCATGCCTGTACCATGAAAAGGTGAAACTAGCCATGAAAATGTCTTCTACAATTCAATTCCTGCAAACAATTGTTTCAAACAACTTTTGAACGTATATTTTTCCACTCGTATGTCAAACGATTGTTGCCATCTTTTTCGTGCTCGCAATCTAGGTTTTTCCCATAGGATTTTCCTAACTCGTACCCTCCAGCGTTCCGGCCACATTGCGTAAGAGACCTTGGCAACAGTACACCCAAGGTTAAATATTCAATTGATATATGGCGTGATATCTCGACAGCTCGGTTCACAAGTACTTTATGACTTAAGTTTTTACTGTCTCAATTTCTTAACTTTTTGCTGTCTCAAATGTCACCAAACTTTTTACTGTCTCAAATTTTAATCAGAGCATTATGTGGTCAAGAAATATTGATAGTAAAAATGAACCTTTGTTCGTTGCCTAAAGGCCATGAACTTAAGTATAATATGTTTGTAGTAATAGATTTACCATCATCAGCAGCTGATGTTACATGCCAACAAGAGTTTGTTGCTAACTGTTCGTTATATTCAATCTAGTTAGAAGTGTGTTTAATGGTGAAACCAACGCCGTTGTTCATCATTCGTCTATATGTACACGCGGTGCAGTATCTCCACATTCATGAGTGGAATGGTATGCTATGGCACCACACACCCTTTCACTTTGCTCGATCGTTGCATGTGGTCTCTCACCATGAATAGTAGAGAGTGCGCAAAATCACGGCTGAATTGAAACGCTAGCTACAGGTTCTAAAATAATGCACATTACTGTATTGACAAAATAAAGAAGTCTCAAAAGTGTTTTGTTACAAAAGAGGAACGCCAGCGCAAGCAACACTTGTCAAACTCGATGTTCCTAAACTTCTTGTTCCTTGTAGAGCATAGTACTCCACATATTAAATTTTTTCCCGCAAATCTAGGTGTTTCGTACCTACAGAGTAGTTCTAACAGTTCTATAGCGTACATACTTTCACTTTCTTTAAGGCACTATTGATCAAACAGACAGAGAGTGATATAGTAAATTATATTTTTACACTAGGAGACAAAGCGCGCGTTCAATAGGTCACGCTATATACTACATGTCTTCACTAGAAAGAGTTTCAGCACTTTGCTTGAGTTAATACATACCTTCGTCATAGAGAATACAAATATCAGAAATGGAAGGAGATAAATAGAATTAAATTTTGCCATCCTTTTCCGATGTTGTCAAAACAGAGAGTTCTAAAGTACGTTAGTCTTCGTTGACCTGCGTCGTCTGATCTGATCGCGCGAAGTGCGTGCTGGTATCAGTGTTTGGCAGCCACCCTTAGGGTATGTCTATGGGTTTGTCTATGTAAATTAAAAACACTCGTTTTTCAACTTTATGCAACAAACAAACAATATGCGTCTGTCATAGGATTACTTTCACAATGTTTCGCCGACAACTGAATCAAAACTCTTATTACAAACAAATTTGGTTCCCACCATTTATTGTAGAATTCAACTTAAAATAATTATGTTATGAAAATCACCAAATTTCCGGTAAAAGTTTTTACCACTGCGTGCAACCAGCAAACTTTCTATACGTCTTATCTTGGTGAAAAATACTTATGGATAGGTGGTCATTATTTGTTAGTTTTCAATGATCAAAAACTTCAGTTGTGCTAGTTTTTTCGTGAAAGTAATCCACGATCAAGCAAACAAAGTTGTTGGCAAAAAATGGGTCATTAAGATTAAATGTTGTTGACATTGTTTAAATTAATATACTTTAATTTGTCTTGAATGTATATCTTGAGGTCGTGCGATCATTTCTCTTGGTGCCGTATCATGTAATATAGTGTGGTCGTTTTACTATTGAACGACAGCAGATGGTGAATTTTGTAAACTTTTGCAAAATGATGTTGTAGACTTTAGCAAGGCCTTGAACTGAATGTTGTCAAAAACACATGATCAAGTACAAGCAAGTTTTTAACTTCGACTATTACAGTTAATTTCTTTTCATTTTAATTAAATCAAAGCAAAAATGCAGTAAACATGAATATGGTCCAAACAAAATTATGGCACATGGGAACACTGATCTGCATGGGACACGAACTGTGGACACGGACCACACGGACAAGGGCTTGCTAGTCACGTGTTCTTGTCCGAAATTTGAAAAATCAAAATGGCGCTAAGAATTGACGAGGAGTGGATAAGACATCGCGTGCATTTAAAGCACGATAATCTAGGTATATTGCTGAACTCTGTGCTTTATTTTATGTTGTTGATATATACACGTATTTCTAACAGTGGTTGTAGTTTTGGCAACAGGTTTTTTTTTATTTAAAATATACGTATTACAATACAGGTGGTGTTCTACTGCAGCGCTTTAATAAACATCGTGTCCTTTTGATCTGCATTAAATTACGTTCTCTTCTGTTCTCCACACTTCTAATTTTGCGAAAAAAACTTTTTTTGTGTATTTAAACTCTTTAAGATGATGTTAAATCTCTGTCCTTGCCTGGTTCTTATCATGAGAAAATCTCACATCTTGGCTCTTCACTGCACAGCTTTACGAGGCTAAAGCATTTAGATCTATCGCGTAATGTCGTTTCCAATTTGGAGGTATCTGTCGTTATCGCATTATTCAACTCATTCAGTATTTAATCTAATAGCGTTTTCTTATATCTCCCTAATTTAGGGCATTGCTCATTTGCAATTGTTGGAGACTCTAAATTTGTATCTTGCCAAAAAAAACAATGTACTAGTTAGGTACGATGGTTTGCCTGAGAAATTAAAGCACTAAGTGGCAATATACCCTAGGCTCCCTCTTTGTACACCGTATTTTGTTTAATGCCTGATAGTTGTTCTAGTCAGGGTAGAATATTTGTCTCTTAATAAGTTAATAAAATCCTGATGTTTTGACTAGTTACACAGTAGTAGCAGCTGCTGACAATAAACAGAAAAATTTAACTCATATATCAGATATTACAACAATATATCAACTCTAAAAGACCTTTATCAGCTGAGGAGACTTGAAAATTTACAGGTATCATCAATTTTAATGCATAATGGATGACATTTCTTTACTTCATAGCTCACAGTGTTGTTTGGCATTTAGGAACTTGACATTCGTTTAAACCCAGTGACTAAAAATGAACCCGATCACAGATTATTTCTTATTCACATGCTACCAAATCTTAAGAAGCTAGGTGAGTTTTAAATCAGTACTGTTCTAGTGTCTGAATGTTCTGTTGTGTTATATGGAGTGCTAGTTTGCTTTGAGAGAGTCTGTATAAAGGTATGACTTTTTCGGGGGGGGTTTAATTTTTATTAATAGATGACAGATCAGTGAGGGACAGTGAACGAAAAACAGCTTTGATGCATTTCAGTACAGACCAGGTGATTCAATTGTGTTGTTATTTGGCTGCATGCCTGCATACAAGCATGAGCAATGATATAATATCTAAAATGTGACTTTCAGGCTTCAGAATTTACTCATGACAACTTTCATGAAGAGCTCATGACTGGCAACACTAATAGGTAAGAATCAAGTAGGTAGTCATATGCTGTAAAACAAGAATACAGCAATTAGTGCTTGTTTTTTCTACAAGGAAACTGAATTTCCTTAACTGCCAAACATTGCAGTAAAAGTAGACCTTCTAGTATATACTAGTTTACTATTGACAATAGTAACCTTAAAATATCTGATATATATAGATTCAGTGTTCCCCGGGCAGAATTGGTCAGAAGCTTGGGACCTAGGTCTGGTAAGAGCAAAAAAGACAAGAAAGGTTTTTTATTGCATATTCACATTTACGTGATTGTATAATCAGTTTGCTTAATAACATTTTTTGTTAGCTTTAGATAGCGATGATGTTTTGCTTCTTAATGCAATCGCAAGGAAAGATAATTTCAGACCTAACTTCATCTCTGGCTCCTCAAGTAAATTTCCTGATGCAGAAGATTATCCAAGACAAGGTATGTGAAGAAATGTCGGTTCTTGCAAAGCAAGCAAACTGAAACATTAACATTAATCTCAACATGAACAAATAATGACAAACAGTTGCTGGAATTAAATTGGTATTTCAACTCTGAACACTGTCTTCACAAAGTTGAAAGATATATACACATGGCTTTAACTTAATATCAAAAGCTATGTTTCCTTCAGAACTGAAGACCATGAATCTTCTGAATAAAGAGACGTCAATTCCTAACAACTTAGAGAAGAACAAATCACCACATTCGTCACTCCACCGTCACAAGCTAACCACACCTCATGACGTTGGTAATAACTCCCACCTCCCTGTTCAAAAAAGGCATACCCCTCCTAATTCTTTGCCTGCCCCATATACCACCCAGGGTAACTTTACCCCAACACCACGCCCTCATGAAACGTTTGGACATAATGTTCCAGAGAGATGCTCTGATTCTGTTGAGTCTTATGACATGGCTCACCATCAGGTGCATGAACGCCATAGATCATCTGTTGATCAACGTCCAAGATTGAATAATTTGAAAGAATGTGGGTCACATGACAAGCAGAGCTCGTCATCTTCTTGTTGCTCTGAAGACCAGGTAATCTCATTTACTCTTTGTCCTCCCTCAACAGAAAGCCAAAGGCCACTTGCTTGAAATCGGATAATTTTTAATAGATGCTGATAATTTTTCTTTGTAATGTTACTCTTTAGTAGCGATTTTCAGATTTCACTTTTATCAGCAGTACTATAAGAACGAACTTAACCTGATATCCATAATTCTAGGCAGTTTCATGCTTTGAAATGCTTTCATTTATTACATTTTATTGTTAAAACGAACCATTCGTTTCAGTCTTATCCATTAAATAATGTTTCAAGCCCCGAGTTACGACTGTTACATAAACTGGTTGATTTGGTGGACAGATATTGGAATGGCTCGAAATCACTTCACAACCACACCAAGTTTAAAGGTTAGCATCTTTGGAGAGAGTATCTCATGCTTTTCTATGAAGACAGTTTCTTGATGGTGTTCATCTTGCACTAGAGCTTGCCATGGCCGCATTAAAATCTCATGAAGCGAGTTCAGAGCAACCAGAGCGCGACGTGGCAAGCATGAAGAAATTACGAGAAGAGATGATGGAGAAGGAAGCAGAACTTAAAAAACAATCTGAACAATTTATTGAACAGCAACAAGAATGCATCGCTATAAGAGCTGAGCTCGAACGAGAAAGAACGAAACTACTGCAATTTGAGGACAACAGCCAAGAATTGGTGAGGTCCACAATATATTGTCAATCGAAAAAGGTTGTCATGGATAGTTGTGATTTAATCTATTATTAATATGATGATGTCATGATGAAATCATCAATCATATCAACATTCAGTGATTATTTCTTGATAAAGACGTTTATGAATAATTATACTGATGATGTCATCAATAATTATGATAACATCAAGTTGTTACTATAATGTGGTGAATGATATTGATAGTGAGAAGTCATTGTTAGTTATCATGGTGCCGATTATAACGATACGATCGATATTGATTATATGATTAATATTGAGTGGTCAATCGTGAGAATCGTCTTTTCTAGACAACCTTACACGCAAGATTTCAGCAAATTCAAGAAGAAAATCAATCTCTTAAGAGCAAACTGAAGTCACAAAAAGACGCAGTGCAGGAGCGAGAGAAACAAAATAGTGAGTGGGGCTACAAGAGCGAACCTATAACTATTTTTCGTAGGCTAATGAAGGACTTGTGTCGCGATTATAACTGCGGTTGGCCAGATAAAGCCATTGTGTTTTTATTATCTAGATGAAGATACGAACAATTTTCAAGAACTCCAGCACGAGAATCAAAAACTGAAACAGCGCTTGGATCAACTGAACGCAAATCATCAACAACTCAATGAGCTAGCAAGCATGTTACAAGAGAGCCATAGGCAAGTAAAACATGTTGTGTCTTTCCTCATGTGAATGTAGTGAGAAACTTTGTTTCCTCAACGTAGATCCCTGGTCGCAACCAATGATCACTTGCTACTTGAGTTAGCTGAGGAGAAAGATCGACATCAGAGCGAAGTTAATCAGCTTCACTGGAGTTACAAACAATTGAAGAAGTCCGTTGATTGGATACCTAACACTGGACAGACATTGCACAAGACTTAAAATATGGAAAAGATAAGGAGTAGTATGCATATGTCCTGTAGAATGTATTGGGATTCGGGAATAACATAAAATGATGAGGTCACCGTAATGGCATAATCGACAGTGGCATTAACTAGCAATACAAGCAGTTTTAGCGACAGATGCTCAGATGAACAACTTGTGTATTTTATTAAGTATAGATATATAGGTTATTACGTTTTAAAAGACAGAGAACACCTTTGACCATGGTCATTAACCAAGGTATGCGTAGTAGGGATGCCAATCAACAGTGTGGAAAAAAATCTTCAGTGAGTTTTGTCGTAAGTATCTCTTCCTTTGTATCCACCAACATATCCTTCTGCAGCATTCTCGTCAAAATCTTTGCGTCCTTCGAGACCTCTTCCTTTGCCTCTTTCGTCAAATCTTTCCTTGTGAGATCCTGTGTATTGTGAGGTGTCTGTGAGCCGGTCTACAGCGCCAGTTTTTGTTGTTTTCTGCAGACGAAAAAAAACAGTTATTACAATCTCACAATCTAATAAATTAAAGAGTTTATGGCAACGTCTAAGGTTTTCTGAGCAGGGCTGTTGATATTTGGCATCAGGCTATATACATATGGTTCACTTAATGTTTCAAAATTAAATGCACCAGTCGTTGTTTTCTGGTAATGTGTAAATGTATAAAAATATATACTAAACGTTCTGTTGGAATTTAATAGACGGTCGTCTAATATTAAAGCATTATGGCATTTGGCATTACGAATATCATAAGCAATTAATAAAGTGATTAAATGCAGGTCAAGATATCTTCGCAGAGCTTTATCGAAAAAAAAATTCTTTATAACGCTGATTACACCTCGAGCCTAACGTTCGTGCGCCCAAGCCCGTTCAATAGGACAAGTCTTCTGCGCAGTCGGCTTCTCATTGCGCTGCGGCGAGCATGATTTTAATGGGGTGAAAGTTTATATGTTCCATAGCAACCGCCACGCTTCTAGCAAAACGACAAACATATTTCCGAGGTATTCTAGTGAAATTTAGCAATAGTTTTCCCGTTTGATTTTATCATATATGCGGGTTTGCCTTTGCAAATGTATCGTAATGCAAAACACATCTCGTTCATTGTTATGAATCTATATAGTGAGTGCATATTCACAGCCTGATGTTTCGTATGTGACCCAACGTACATAAACACCGCAAACAATCCGATTTGCGGTCTAAGTAATGAAATATTCAAAGCATAAAAACATTTGCAGTAAAATAAAGCTCCTGCAGTTACAGTAAAATGTCCATAGATGAGAGTGTTGAAGGCTTGGGTTAACCCTACAACAATAGTGTCGGCAAATTATGTCGTAGTCTCATCAATATATCGGTGATCATGACTACAGCAGTATCTTACCGTGGTTCCTGAGGTCTTTGGACCTTTTCCTGCACAAATCGTAGTTTTAAGCTTTTGACAATGCTCCTCTCCCGCACCGTACTTTGTCTCAGCTACGATTATCAACGCCTTTTTGAATCCTTCAAAATCAATTTTCCGTGCAGTTTTGCTGTGAATAATTAGAAAAGACTTAACGGTGTATTTTGTAACATACGTCCTGTACTCAACAATTCACGTTGCTAATCTATATCTTAATATACAAATGCCACACAATATTTTTTGCATTGTTCCTCATAACTGTTGCAATTTCGGTAATTGTCACAATATATTACCTTTTCACTTCGGGTCTGTTAAAAATGATATCAATATCCGTAGCTGTCAATTTTTTGTCCAGTATTTTCAAATCGCGGAAGATCTTTGCAAATTTGGAATTATCCATCTGTGCTGGGCCTGATTTCCCTGCGCCGAACGCACAGAAACTGTTGAACACTGTTTCTAATTCCTTATCGGACATTTTCTCTGTCGTTCGATATCCTTTTACACTACAAACACTGTGTATTGTAGTGAAACTAAATCTTTAGTCTCGCGTGAAATGATATCGAAACACAATTCTTCATCTCATTTGCACTCTACCACTTCCGGGAATTTGTAATTAGGAACGTTTAACAATGCAACAATCAAGCCAATCATTGCGCTCATCAAGCTCTAATTACACAGTTAGAATAGTTTGAGGACGATGTTATAAAACTTGTGGCTCAACTGTCTATACGTTTATTTTTAATGTCATCGACTATTGCACTGAGGACTAGAGCCGAGACAGTAGAGCATCTTTCTTGTTCCTTCTGGACGTAGTACGCTTGGTGTGCCTATTCTTCGACTTTGAGTGTGCATTTTAATCCGAAAAGTTCGGACACGGTGACGATTAGATACGAACTGGCTAAGGGCTAACGTTTACTGGCCAGGAGACGAATTGGGGGGCGATATTTTTGACTAATGCTTGCTTTATAGCCCTAAAAGACATGAAAACCTGTCCCAATGTGTAGGTTGCTTCATGAAATGTTGTATGGCTATCTCGTCGCTAAATAGACGAAGCCTTTTCTCAAAAATTTATAACAGACATGTATATATACCTTTTGTGTCTTCACATGAGTTCTGCTATCCCTTAGATAGTTTTTCCTCGTCTTAATTTACAAATTTTTAAGGCTTAAACATCGTTTAACTTGCGCGATGAAAATTTTCAATTCAGAAGAAAAGTTTTTGCCGCCTAAAGTTCTCGTCTCTGATTGGCTGATATTGCCTCTGAGCATCACGGACTACATGTATAATGTCAATCAAATACTCAATATTTCATAAATCTCCTACCATGCTCCTTTTACCCCAAATATCCCTTACGATGGTCCAGTGATCAACGAAGATCAATGTAGATTTTTATAATCCTTTCCTACGCTTCGGTTTTATAAAAATTAGACAACAAATTTGCTGTGAAAATACAACAGAACTAGTCATAAAATAAGTCGAGACTTCCGAAAAACATAACCATAGACTTCCTACACAAAAGTACTCCCAAACTTTGTTCTGAAATTATGAAAATTTTCCACAGAAAGATGAGAATCCCACCCCATCCAAACACAATGAAGAATCGCCATTAAGACAATGAAATACAACCAGCTTTTTTTCTTTACACACTTTTTTGTCAAAAATGCGTAAAATATCACACAAAACACACCCAAAAATACAGAGTTTAGTGCATTTAATATTTAAAAGATCTTTTTGGTGGAATAAAGTGCTTATTTCAGTGAAAAACGACGAAGAAGAAGGACTTACGTAAAGTTCTAACTGACAAATTCGGCTTGCAAAATTCAAATGAGCGCTTTTATTTCTGCTCTAAACGCATTAATTTCTAAATAACGTCTTTTAAAAACACCCCCAAGGACTAGAGACCCACCAAGCAAAGTAAAACAACAACATTTTTGCTTACAATGTACCAGAGTGAAATTCGGGAAATTCTGATTTGTTTTCAACAATATTTATCGGTGAAATATGCAAACATTTGTACAAAAACTACTCAAATCTTATAAATTTGTACCTTCAGTGTCTTCGGAAGACTCTTATATCTTTTTTGGGGCATTCTTTGTTCTTTCGACGATTCTTTGCGATTTGTTGTGAGCTTTTTTGAAACTTGAAGTGTGCGATGAAGATTTGAGGCTTCTTTTTAAAAACGGTTTTTTGTTATTTCCCGCTCACCTTTTCCTCGTTTCTGATTGGTGATATTCCATCACGTGTACTTTTGAAATCCATTTGTCAAAACTAGTGTATCCCTCATTGTCCCTCCGATTCGCCGACATCTTTAAAATGTAACACGTGAAACTAAAATTATTGTTTTCTTGTCGTTTACAAACTTTACCTTGAATTGATTTCTGCTGTCTACATGGCAAAGAAAAAGGTTTCATATTGTGTATTATATCTGTGGTAATTGTGTGGAAAAACTAGGTTTATAAATTGTTCATATTTGCTCTTTACTCACGCTATAGGGCAGAGAGAATGCCGGCCTAAATCCTTATAGAGGTTCAAAAAAGAAGAAAGGTCATTTCCCTGGCAAGAGGAAACCTCGAGAATCCTACGATGATATTGTGAAAGAAAATGAATTGCTGGAAAAATATTATAAAGTCGGTAAATATTCACATGCATGGAGAATCTACGATTCTTTCTGTACTTATCAAGTATACATGTGGTGTCTAGGCTCAAAAAATCATTCCTGAAGAAGAATGGGAAAGTTTCATGAAGAGTTTGCGAACAGGATTGCCATCCACATTCAGGATCACAGGGATTCGGGGGTGAGATTTAGGGTTATGTTGTGGGTATATGAGAGTATGCAGAAATCTTTCAACATGCAAGGAAATTTTGACTTTCAGTCATGCCGAAGAACTTATGAAATATCTGAAGAAATTTTATATTGAGAAACTGAATGCAGCCAAAGATGATCTTGGGGAGGATCTGGACTGCTTTGGAAAATCACTAGCATGGTGGGACTATTAAACAAATTGTCAGAGAGTTTCGTCGAGATGGCCTGATATCGACTGACGATTATCTTTGCCTTAGGTATCCCGATGAGTTAGCTTGGCAAATTAACTTGACTCGACGGTTTATAAGACGCTCTGGAATGGTGTCGGGTTTTCATAAATTTCTTATCCACGAATCGGAAATGGTACGACTACCATCATAATCTTTGATGTAATATGAATTTTAGCTGGAGGCAGTTCTCAGAATTATGTATTTAGGGTAATTTGAGTCGTCAGGAAGCTGTGAGTATGATACCACCTCTTCTCATTGATGTAGAACCTCACCACAAGGTGTGTATAGTACCGTACAATACAGTACACATGTATGGTACACTGCAGTGCTATATTTATGTGGTATTGTGTTACTGTGTTTTAATTCTGTAATCTAGATTTTAGATATGTGTGCAGCTCCTGGTTCAAAAACTGCTCAGTTGATTGAAATGCTGCACGAAAAAGAGAACACGACATTACCAGGTTTTTATATAATTCACTTTAAAGTCGCTATATTCAAGTTGATTGTGTTAGTTATGTTAATTACTCTGTAGCTTTCCAAAGTCGTGTTAATCTCTGTGTTTCTATCGCCAGAGGGGTTTGTGATAGCAAATGATCTTGATCCCAAACGATGTTACATGTTAGTGCATCAAAGTAGGAGGATTCACAGTCCATGTTGCTTGGTAACCAATCATGATGCGGCTGCATTTCCTGATATTCATATTAAAGAGGTATTTTTTTTCATCTCTTCACTCTCCATCTTCATAAGCATTTGTTTCTGAGATAGTATATATTGATTCTGTTTCAAACAATGATGTAGCTATTGTCATATTTGAGCCATAGCTGATTATGGTCATTTATTTCAGATATTTTCATTGTTTTTCAGAAAGAATCAGACCAAATTTCCCCATTGTTGTTTGATAGAATATTATGTGATGTTCCATGTAGGTAAGAAGGACATGCATTTCTTAAAGAGATTTATTCAAGATATGTGGCTTGTATTATTTACTCTTATTTTTTCTTGCAGTGGTGATGGTACAATGAGAAAGAATCCGCAGATTTGGAGAAAATGGAATCCAGAACTTGGCATCAGTCTTCACAAGTAAGGTGTATTGCTCTATGCCTGATGATTTACAACAGGTATTATGTTTCTGACCTGTTAAAAGGAAGTTTAGCTTTTCATTAATGGTTCGACTGTTCTTGACTTTGCCTACAGCTGCCATGATTTTGTAATGTCATTTTTTTGTAGGACACAATTAAGAATTCTCGTCAGAGCTGTTGAAATGTTGGCTATGGGTGGCAAAGTTGTGTACTCAACATGTTCAATGAATCCTGTTGAAGATGAAGCTGTAGTCTCGCAACTATTACTCAAAGCTCAGGGTAAAAAACTGCGCAGTATTTTATAGTATTTGTTAGGGTTCTATTTTGATAGTAAGATTCATAGAATTACTCCTTGCACGAAGAGTCTGGTCTTGTATATAATCATTTTATGTTTTAGGTTCAGTTGAATTACTTGACGTTTCAGATAGACTACCATTGTTAAAAAGATCGCCTGGCCTTCTTGAGTGGAAGGTATTGCTATTAGTACTCCCTAGAATCAAAGGCAACACTTATAAATCACCGTGACATCTTTACTCTCGCGAGTTTTAACAATAACGCATATTAAATTAATGGTTTCCTTCAGATCCATACTAAAGATGGACGCCATGTTCCAAGTTTTGAAGAGTGTAGCGAATCAGATCGCACTCATGGTTTTCTTGAATCCATGTGGCCGCCAAGTTGTGAAGAAACGCGGAAACAAAATTTAACTCGCTGGTATGATTGCGTATTTACTTATCAATATTTATCAAGTATGTTCACTTGAAGAACTTTCGTTTTTTGTTGCAGCTGGCGACTTTTCCCACATCAACAAGACACAGGTGGTTTTTTTATCGCTGTTCTGCAGAAGAAATCTGCATTGCCGTGGCAACCAGGATATAGATCATACCCCAAGGCGCTACCGTGGGAAATTTCTAAGAAAGAAAAAATGGTACGTGGGAGAAAGTGAATTTTCTCCAGATGTTTTCGTTTCTAGTTTCATTGAGCCTAGAATATCGTAACTCATTGGCGATGTACTCTGATCTATTATTGGTGACTATGAAAAAACAAAATGATCTCCAACGGGCAACGAGTTTTATTTATCAATGTATATGATCACTTACAATTAATTAAGTAAGTTAGATATTGCCCGATGGATTACGACATATGAAAACCATCCAGATCTAATATTTTATTAAACACTTAGAAACTTTTTAAACACTTTGATTTGAATAGGAAGCAAAACGCGATGGAAGCAGCTCTACCAGGTTGGATGAAAGTATTAAACATGATAAGAAAAATGATGAAGTTGTAGCAAAAGTGAGGAACGTTAAAGCACAGATTGTCTGTGAGGAGGGTGCAATAAAGGATAATAATTTGAATAACGCTACAGTGAGAGATAACAAGGAATCATGTGAAACAAATGAGATGGAAGAAAATTGTGTGGAAACGAAGATAGAAACGAGTTGTGTTGAGGTGGGAAATTCTGATGGAACTTCGAATGAACCTCAAAAGAAAAGAAGAAAAGTTGATCGGAAAGCAGATAAAAGAGAAAATCCTTTTGTGTTTGTGGAGCATAACGACAGCCATTGGAATACTATCAGGTATTATAGTGTACCATTGTTAAGCTATTACTTTTTAATTTTCTTAAAACATTGATGCAGATCTGACGAAATCATTTATCACGATTTTATTAAGAAAATTCTACGAAATCTCCGCTGATTTTCCAGAAAATATTCTTTTGATTCGTTCGGCAAGTGAGAGAAAGAGAACAATTTATTTTGTCTCCACTGGTTTGGCAGCCATGTTGAAACATGTTGATCAGGAGAAATTTAATGTAAGTGTTAGATACATTTTCACCCTTGAACAGTTTTCAGCCTTTGTTTGGGCACATACTAACGGCTCTGTATTGTACATGTACAGAACTTCAAACACGTTACAGCACCATTTGTAGTTGCAATACTCTTTTGTATCATGGAAAATTCGTTTCTCTAGGTCGTCAATGCTGGTTTGAGATTATTTACAAGATGTGAAAACAGCGAACAGGATTGGTCTTTTAGAATAAACGGAGAAGTAAGAAGAGTCTGCATATTTCAAAGCAATTATATCTTCTGTGAATGCTACTCTAGTCATATTGCTTTTTGATCTGTGTTATTTTCAGGCTCTGGAGTCAATTCTACCGTTCCTCTCAAAGAAACGTGTAATCAACGTGCCACAAGAGGATCTTGTTAGGATAATAATTGATCAAAGTCCTAAAGTTTCTGAAATGACAAATGAAACTAGATCAGCTCTTGGAAATATCGGTGGGTCTCTTTGGGGCCTTGGAGGCAGAATAACGCATCTGCGGTTCTCTTGATTGAGAAGGCTTATCTTTCAAGCATGTTTGTCTGTTGACGTTAATAATTTCAAACTACTATTTAATATTCTTGTAGGTCCAGGCTGCATTATTTTTTCTTATGATCCTGAAAAAAGGTAGATTTATATAATTCGTGAAGAGATTGAGCTAGCTGATGTAGGCGAATTTCATTGTCTATGATTACTGGCGAATAGAGTATTTCGTTTATTTGAGATAAATTCGTTCCTCCATGATCAAGAAGAACAGTGACAAGACTATCGCCAATTGTCGGTGACCATATGGATATCCAACTATTTTGAAAATGAGCGGTATGCGTTTAATCAGGTATTTTCTTATAATATTCTCTTGTGTTCCTGTAGAAAAGCCAGCGACACCTTAAAAGTTAGAATAGCTGTTTGTGGTTGGAGAAGTAACACTGTAATTTTACGAAGTTTAATTGCAAAAGGAGACCGGTTGCATTATTTGAGAATTGCTGGATTTGCTCCAGATTCCCCTGAGATCCAGTGTAAGTATCTACCTATTAACCAGCCTTTTTTGGAAGCATGATACTAGGGAAAGCCTGGGTACTTGCTTTTGCCATAACTTGCATTCTAGATGGATCCATGGACAATATAATTGTATTTTATCTTAGCTTTTGTTGTGGAAGACAAAGTTGCAGAGGAGCCGTCATTTCAAGTGGAGGCAGACAGTCCTCCTGGTGATAAAGTAGGCTTACCACCTGTGGAATCTGGCGTAGTTCCAAATGAAGATCTCTTGGACGATGTAGTACAGTAGAACCCAGTTCATCATCTGATGATGTAATCTCTATGGTTGCATGGTATGGTATTCAGTTTTGGTGTATAGGTTTGGGGTGCTTCTAATACAGAGAATATTACAGATTTCTGCCATTTGAATGTACTTAAATAATCCACAAAGTGCTATTAACTGTGGTCTGCTTTAAAATTATCTCCACATTGTTCAACAAGTGCAGATATTTTACTATTTTACTTGCTCCTCTCATAAACTTGTTAAAAATCTAAATTTCTCAATTTTTAAAAATAAAAAAACTGCATACTTGTGGCAACAGGGATTTTATTTAACTAACTATATGTGTCTAATACTAAAGGAAGTAGATACAAATTGTTGACATAATACTCCCTTTTGAAGATCATTTACAAAAGTTTTTCTTTGATAACATTTCACACAACCATACTTCATCTTGAGTGACGAAACTGATGTGGAAGGCCACGATCAGGATAATCGATAGAAACTTGGAAATGATTAAAGTTGCACATTTACACTTTTTTGAAATACCAATATTTATGGACTTCATTGTGGGTAAGTAGAACCCTCTGGCGGCTGTGTTAATTTCATGTTTTCTTTTGCTGCCATTGATCTAAAATACAAGATTATTGATTTTAATCGACTATGCTATTATTTCTTAGAGTACAACTACATCGGTTTCTTCCCATAATAACTGATTGTGTTAACATTCCATATCTATTACAAATACAGTTAGGTTTGTCAAACTAGTAAACCTTCTAAGTTCTGTTAAAATCGATTTGATTGTAGTAGATCTACGCCAATTTTTCAAGATGGGACAATTTTGAACCTACATGAAAAAATGACAAATAATTAAACAATATAGTAAGCACAAAGAAAACAAGTCTTCCTTTCCATCATTGTGACATACAGGAACTAGGGAGAAGCAAAACTCACAATTCCAGTGTTTTTATCCACACCAACCATATTGATTCGGGTCATAAACTTTACTAGAGGCTTTTCATCGGGATACTTTTTACCACAGTGAATAGTGAGACTGTAAATTCGTCCTTCAAACACAGACTATCAATTGAAAATAACAAGGTATTTATAAAATTTTTTTTGCCAATTTGCAGTTTGTTCTTAACATTTAGCAGTTTACAGTGTCTCTCTTAGGTGTGGTTGTACATTATAATGAAGATTTACATTTGCAACAAGCGTGCAAAGCGTAAATATGACCACCTGCAAGATCTGTCTACTCTAAGTTCTGCATACTATATCAATCCAGGATATTATTTGTTTTATTAAGATTTTCTTTGCCCAATTTGCTTACTTGAACAGGGTTATATCCGAAGTTTACTTTTTATAGTATAAACATGTTTATACAAATAACGGATGACAGTATTGGCTTAAAATAATAAAGTCCATTTAAATTTAGGACTACACATATTTGACAGTATATTTATACCCTCGGTGGTCCAATTATCATGCCATTCCAGTCAGTTAACGTCATGTCGTCGTCGTTTGCCAAGCCCCAGCTTACTGTCCCATCTCCTCCTTTTTGCCCTTCTTCTAACTCTTCCAAAAGTCTAAAATTCCGCGGAACAACAGCTATAGAAAAGAACACAAAAAATGCACGTTACACCGAACACGCCGGCCTGTAAGAAACCTGAAACTAAACAAGATACTAGACAAGCTCTGTATGAAGTTTGAGTTGTTGGAAATAATACAACTAATGATAAAATTAATGTTTTGAAAACGAAAACAACACTCACTCGGGGCCGCAGACGCCATTTTGGTCGAGTTAATAGGAGTGCCGGATGCTTCCGAAGCTGCCCGAACACTGAACGAGGGTGTTCGGGTATGCTACTTGTCAAATAGTTCCTATAATACGAATACCATAGGACGGCACCATTGCTGAAGATAAAATATTTTCTAATGACCACTGAAGAGCATAGTGCACTACTCGATGGATTAAAATGCTGCTGGAATTGAATGAGCAACATTTGAGTATCTGTGCATGGTCAATGATTGGCCTTGGTATATTCGCATTTGTTTGCTCATTCTTTCTTACCACACCATATGGTAGATATAGTCGAGACACTTGGGGTTTTGGTGTTAATGCACGCCTAGCATGGTTCTTGCAGGAGTGCCCTTCATTTGTTACACCATTTGTCTTGTTTACGTCATCACGCCATAAAAAAGAGTTGATGTCTTTCAATAATATTTCACCTAATCTTGTGCTAATTTTCATGTTTTTAATCCATTATTTCAGGAGGTAAGTATTTTTTTGTTGAATCCTGTTGGTAATAATCAAAAGTACAAAAGTAATTCTTTTAAAAAATTTCAGAGCTTTCCTTTATCCTTTATCAATGAAGAAAACAGCTGATACACCATTTCTTATCTTCCTCTTTGCATTGTTATTCTGCATGGTGAACGGCTTCATGCAAGGACACTATCTAGCTAATGTTGGTCATTATCACAAAGACTGGTTTTATACCCTTGAATTCTGTTTTGGGACTGCGATATTCTTTCTTGGATTTGCTATAAATGTACATTCAGATTATATTTTGACAAATCTTCGTAAACCTGGCGAAACTGGATACAGAATACCCCAAGGTAATGTATAGTACTGTCAGTATTATTGCAACTCTGTGGCCATATGCAGCATAATATACCATATTTTATTATGGATTCAATCTTGGATTCCTCCCTTGATATAGGTGGTCTATTTTGCTATGTTTCTTGTGCAAATTTTTTTGGTGAAATTGTGGAATGGGGTGGATTTGCATTGGCTTCGTGTTCATTTCCTGCCTTTGCATTTTTCTTCAGCACTATGTGTATGATTGGTCCTCGAGCTTGTCACCATCACAGGTTTATTTAAAAGATGATGTAATAAGTCTTTGCAGTTTATATACATATATCATTTACATGAAATTGAGTCAGCAAACCTAGATATCAAGTCTGTGCCCTAGCCTTGTTCCCATGTAGCTGGAAATTATTCATTAATATTTTTTTTTAGATTTTACCAAGAAAAATTTGATGACTATCCCAAAGACCGAAGGGCTATCATTCCATTTCTCTTTTGACTAATGGATGACCTAAGGTTCAAAATATTGATATTTTTATTGTATAGTATTCTACAAACTAATATTATCAAAGTTTTTTGCACTTTCTCGGAATTAGGATCACATTTAAGACTAGTGCTAGGTTTAGGATTAACATAGAGATCTTGGTTTGGTTTAGGCGTTCTTCTCCAATCTGTACAATATGAACTGTGGCAGCAAAATTTGAGAATATATTTTAAACTATGGGGATAGTTAAAGGCTAAAAAACTGCTCAAAAGTTGTCGTATTTGACCAAAAATGTCACGTAAGTACATTGAGGAACGTTTTGTAATGATTCACTCTGTTACTAATAAATTATTAAAACAGCTTGTGTGCACTATGCCATGATTTGAAATTTTTTGACAAAGCATTTTCGCTCGGATGAAGCAAAGTTTCAGTGATAAGATTTGACTGATACTGTCCGTGTGTTTTAGAAATATATGAAAAATAAATTCTTTGCGTTTAAAATGATTTTAAAAACAGAAACAGTTCATTTTATTATCAAACTATATCTTCGCCGCCGCCGCCATCTTGAAATTTTGACATGTGTTTAATACTTCATTTTATATCAAACAAAATATTATTACTTTATTTATACCATGATTTATGCTAAACACAACATCGGCTTTGGCATCGTAGCTCCCGGAGGATAAAAAACGTATTTTCTATGGATTAAACATCTACATCCTTTACGGGGTACAAAATATAGATTTAGATCGAAAAACGGTTTGAAAAAATTTTTTACAGCCGCAAAAACTGAATTTTCAAAATTTTAAGATCTGCGCATGCGCAATGCGCGCATCTGCACCACCACAATTACACGTTAACCCAATAACGTACATATATCTGTGGGGAAACCAAGGAGGGATAAGTGAGTCGGCTGCTAATCACAAGTCTTGGAAGACGGTCAAGTGAATATGCAAGCAATTGCACGGCCCAGGATCTGTTGCT
>JAOBYK010267787.1:0-20042 GCA_025434845.1 Phenganax subtilis | reverse complement strand
TATCAATTAAACCCGATGCTCAGCAATTCTTGACGAAGTTTAAAAAAATTCTGTCTAGTGCAAATCTTGAAATAAAATTTGAGCTTTTAAAAAATTCGCACTCGACAGAATTTTTTAAAACTTCGTCAAGAATTGCTGAGCATCGGGTTCAATTGATATATGAAACAGAAAAGATGGGTAACCGACTTCGTTTTTCAGTTACAGTCAATTTTATACGTAAATTATCAGAGTTCATGCCCCCACCATGTTGCCATGGCAACAATGACATTGTTAAAACTCAGTTCGAAATATTCTTTAGTTATTGAATATTACTGCCAAGATGAAAAAATGCGCAATCAAAGGGGATAACCCTTCAATTTGAAGATATTTGAAATGTCATCACAACTGTAGGGAGCCTCCTTAATAAAGATATGTAAAAGGCACGTATGCTGCCTATCGTTAGTGCGTATAAATTAACTCGCACTGTTATTTTTTTAACAAGAATCAAAAACTAGTTGCAGTTGTATTCCTACACCAGCAATAAGTAAACAACTTTTTTATGACAATTAGCCAAGCAACAAGTGAAAGCAAAAATCAATGTTGAATACAAGATTATTTATTGCAAATATTTTTTATTTTCCAGCCTCTTTTAAACTTATGTTTTTGAAATGCTTTGTAAAGGTTGCAGTTGACTTGCTGGAAATGAAACTTTCGTGCAAGAACTCAAATTGACTGGAAGCATATACTGGAAGACTACCAGACTAGTGAAAATACGTTGTTTATTTAGTTCAATAATTACATGTGCTAGTTTGCAATTGGCCTACTCAAGTCAACCTTGAAATGATGACGGTTTTGTTGTTATGATACAAAAATAGAATCAACAGTAAGCATTTGCATGAAGATGACATGCGTTTTGGGCGTAGCTGCCACCTGTCAATCACAGTGACCAATCAGAGAGTTGGAAGCACTGACATGTACAAGGGTATTCTTTGGGTTAGCACCCTCTCCATTCCTTCTCTTTGGGGTAATTGAGCAACACCTTTGTTTGTGGGAGGGAAAATATCCCAACATTGTTGCAGAGTTGCGGAGAAGCTTATACGTTGATGATATGATCACTGGTGGGCAATCTATTGCACAAGCAGCAGATAGAAAGGAGAAAGCGATTGAAATTTTCGAAGATGCAACATTCAAGTTACATAAATGGAACACTAATGCAAATGAACTCAAATTGAACGATGAAAGCACAGCTGAAGGCCACCAGGAAATGTACACTAAACTACAGCTACGCAACGATCTGACCCAGGCAACAATGCAAGCCTAAAGTGGGACAAATTGGAGAACAATCTAATGGTAACATTTCCAAATGTTGATGATAACATTACTACAACAAAATGCACAATCCTTAGCAAGTTATCAAAGGTGTACGACCCCTTAGGGCTGATGTCCCCCTTCATGTTAGAAGAAAAAATCTTTCGTGACATGTGTAAAATAAGGTACCATGGGATGCAGATATTCAAGAACCGTTGAGTCGACGTTGGAACAACTGGGGAAAGTCGTTACTGGAACAAGGAACAGTGTCACACCTTATAGTGAATTATTGAGAGCGAGTATTAAACATAGAACTTCACGCCTTTGGTGATGTCTCTAGTAAAGGTGTTGGAGCCGTAGTGTACTCTGTACCCGGACAAAGACCTGGAACTACACAGCAATTGGTCGCAGCCAAATCGAGATTGGTCAAGGAAATGTTGATGATCCCATGTCTGGAATTAATATCTGCACATATGGTGACAAATCTATTGAAGAATGTTCAGAACGCACTCCAAAACCTTCCCAAGCTAACGATCTATGGGTGGTTAGAAAGTGTAGTTGCACTTCATTGGATTCGAAGAGAAGGGCAGTATCATCAGTTTATGGCTAATCAAGTATCAAAGATAAAGCAACACCTACAGATAGTATTGAGACATGTACTCTCAAAAGGGAACCCGGTGGATATTGCTAGTTGGGGAGGTTCTCTCACTAACCAGCCCCTCTGGTGGAACGGCCCAGACTGGTTGAATGATTC
Organism: Phenganax subtilis; assembly: GCA_025434845.1. Classification (NCBI taxonomy): domain Eukaryota; kingdom Metazoa; phylum Cnidaria; class Anthozoa; order Malacalcyonacea; family Clavulariidae; genus Phenganax; species Phenganax subtilis. The sequence goes on along the minus strand of JAOBYK010267787.1, from coordinate 18,001 downwards.
TGAGAAATGGCCAGACAATCTTATAACAGAGCCATCTGCCTCAACAGAAGCTGAAGCAAAGTGGTTCGAGAGGCCTTAAGTAGAGCACAAGTCCAGCAGGTATCCGATGATCTAGACCAATTGTTAGGAAAGCATAGTCTTCATTGTACCCTGCGAGTATTGGCTAGGATCTGGAGATTCAATAGTAACTAAAAAACTGTAGAGAAACAACAGGGAGCGATCACAATGCAAAAGATGGAAAATGCTCGCCCATGGTGGATCAAGCGAGTCCAACAAGATGGCAACATGGAGAAAGAAAGGGAACAACTTAACTTACAAGAAAATGATAAAAAATTAATTGTATGTAGTGGCCGTGTTCAAAGTCATGATCCGGTTTATTTGCCAAACGCTCACTCATTCACAAAGAAGTTAGTGCCAGAAGCGCATTTGCGCACTCTCCGCAGGGGAGTTGGACTAACAATGACTCGTATTTGAAGGAGGTTTTGAATACCTAAGTTAAGAAATTTGGCCAAACAAGAAATCAAATCTTGCCATGAACGTTGCAGACCAAAGGATTGTTCAGAAGGGAGTCATGCATTCCAAGTTATCGGGGTAGACTATGCTGGACCACTTAAATACATGTTATGATTTGAATTTACTATTGGTTTGAAATTAAATTTAAACTGGTTCAAAAATTTTTCAGAGAAAATCCAATATTTTTTGACAGGTAGTTGAACTGGATCAATCTGTTGTTTATTACAGAACTCTTCCCATTTCTTAAGATATGTCTGATACCGTAGCTCTGTTCCTGCTTGCCATGACTTGGTGATAATGTAAGCAGCTTTGTCTAAAATTCCTTGGAGTTTAAGGGATTTCCTGACAAGTGACAGGCCAGGAGCTATAATTTCTTGTGTAGAGAGTGCTGCTTCATTGGCTTGTGTTCTAGGTAAAGTAGGTGAGGGCTTTTTGGCAATAGATACGGTCTTCTTACCAGCCTGCTCATTATCACAGGGTACCAGGGCTGTGTTGACCATAGTGGGACAATGACAATGCCTTCTGCACAATCCTCTCTGACTTTCTGCAACACACGTGTTATTAAGTTGAAAGGAGGGAAAGCATATAATAGTTGATTAGCCCAATTTTGGGTGAGGCATCAACAGCAAAAGCACCAGGATCTGGATGCCATGACACGTAAGAATCTACTTTGTGGTTTAAATGTGATGCAAATAGATCAATCACTGGAGTAAAAAATTTTTCACAGATTTTTGAAATATTTTATCACTTAGAGACCATTCTGTGTTTTCATCAAAACTCTCAATTGTTTATCAGCCTTGACATTTTCTACACCCGGTATATGAATAGCTGATATCCATGTACTGCACTCAATAACCACAACTGTCTGACAGCCTTATTACGGTCACTTGACTTATTTCCACCCATGTTATTTATTTATGTAACTGCAGTTGTGTTAGTTTATAGTTTATAGTTTATAGTTTATATATATAGTTACTTTGCAGCGTATAAGCTGAATTGCACAACTATTTAAAATGGTTTTCTAATGTATACATTATGTATATGCATATATTACCTTAAACTGTCTATTTTTACAACAATCAATATTTTTACTTTCCTAACTGTTTATCCTAGCCCACCCTGTCAACTTCCCCTGTAGGAGGAAACCGGAGTACCCGGGGAAAACCTACGACTTTCAGCAGAGCAGTTGACAAACTCTTTTCACATGAGAAAGTAAAGTCTGCATTGAGAATCGAACCCACAACCTCAGTGGTGAAAGGTGCATATCCTAGCGACTGTGCCACCAAAGTTATCTAGTTCAAGCCTAACATGTATGTTGAAGCTCTTATTGCAATAGGCTTAAAGTGCAAAGAATGCAGCTGTGGTTTCCAGGTAATTTTGATGGTGGGCTGCTTCCTCCCTTGTCCATTGTCCTCCTGCATTGTAACTATTGCAGTGTGCCCCCCACCCCAGAAATGAGGCATCGGATTGAATTGTTAAGGCAGGAGGATAAGCTGCAATGGACTTGAATGATGAAGGAGCATTTTCAACCCACCATCTGAGGTCACTTTTTGCCCCTAGTGAGTATGTCATGGTTGCCTCAAAATTACCCTTCTGCTCGTTGAGTCCTTTTGTTTTATCCCTTTCTAACTCCCTGTAAACAGTTGTGCATGTGGAATAGCTGGGAAACTAGCAACCATGAGCCCTATAATTTGGACTATTGTACAAATAGATGGCGTTTCCATCTTTAGTAAGATAGAGTATGCATTTACAAGTTTTTGTGCTCTTGCCGGTGTCAGTGAGATGGGCATGTTTAATGAGTTGAACACAAACCCCAAAAGAATCAATTCATGGATTGGTTCAATCCCTAACTTTTCCACATGGGGCAATAGACCCAGGTTTGTAAATGTAGCAAGTGTTGCTGAAACATTATCTTCACAGCTTTTAAACTTATGTCAGAGACTGACAGAATAGATAAGTACATTACATAATATAGTTAATCTGTTTACCGTACATGACATCAGGAATTAATTAAGGGTAGGGCTGTGATTCATAGAGTGACATAAAAAAGAGGCATAGGCATGTGAGTAGTGTGATCGACAATGTAGAGTCAAGTCCGTGTACTGTGACTTAGTATTTTTTTTAAATTAAACTTAATCGACTGTGATTTATCATGAACTACTGTTTGGGAGGCAACATTCTCGATATGTAGCACCTCTGGACGGGATAGCTGTACCGCCAGTTGTTTAGAAAGTTTGACCATGGAGAAGCTGGAAACGAAGATGATGCAGTTGAAGTTCGCAGTGGAAAGGACGCAAACCTTCTTAAATACAGGTAAGCGAGTAGCAATTAAGTGGCACCTTGAAGCATTACAAACTATTGTTAAAGACGCGAACGATTGGAAACGTGCAGTCGAAGCAGAAAAAAATAATAATGAGGAACTTGCAGAAATAAACAAGTGCAATAGCGAGATTGATGGAAAATTTGAACTAGCCAACAAGGCTACGACACGACTTGAGAAATGGCTTGCCGACGTGGAACGTGCAAAACAGTTTGTAGCACAAGAGGAGCGACTTAAACACAAGTTAAAGATGCATGAGAAAAAGTTGAAGATGCAAGCCGAGTTTGAGAACAAAACAGAAGCTGAAAAAAGCCAAACATTTGCTGTGAAACTAGCGCTAAATTACCAAAACTTGTCTTGGTGAAATTTGACGGGTCTTACATGACTAGGCCCAAGTTGTGGGGAATGTTCTCTGAAGCAATAGACAAAAGTTCAGTCGCACCGATTACAAAGTTTACCTATTTCCTTGAGCTGCTTGAACCAAAAGTAAAACGTTGCGTCGAAGCCCTTCCCTTTAGCCCTGAGGGTTATAACAGAGCAAAATCTATTTTACAAGACAAATATGGCAAAGAATCAGAGATTGTGAAATGTTGCATTGGGAAGATTCTAGACCTACCTCAAATCTGTGGTAGCAAGCCACGTAAGATTGCAGAATTTTATGAAAAGCTCATGCATTGCATTCAAGCTCTCAAGACAATGGGAAAACTGAAGGAAATTAGCGAGAATGTGTCAATGACTCTGGATAAACTGTCTGGTACTAGGGGGGGCTTGGTATGCACCAACCTTGGGTGGGAGTCATGAGATTTCATAAAGCTAGCTGAAGCAATAAAAGAATGGGATTGTGTACGATGCGTCTGCAAGAGAATCGAGCACTCAACCTTCACTAAATGATTGTTTGCACCCCAGCCCTCCATTACAAAATCTTCTTTGGAGTACCCTTGTTTGCTCTAGATTTTATCCGATAGTTCTCACGAGTGACCTGGAAAAGGCATTTCTCCAAGTACGAGTGGATCAAGCAGGGAGAGACGCTTTGAGATTCCATTGGAAATCACCAGGAAGCGACGTGGTTGAGGTGTACCAATTCACAAGGGCATTGTTTGGGCTAACGTGCTCTCTTTTCTTGCTCGGCGGTGTCCTACATGAGCATTTATAGTCATGGGAAGCAAGATATCCAGCCCTAGTTTGAGAAATCTGAGATGGCTTTTATGTGGATGACCTGATGAAAGGGGGTGTGAATGTCATAGACGTGGGGGAGAAAAAGTCCAAAGCAATCAAAGTCTTCAATGATGCAAGATTCACACTCCATAAATGGCATTCTAACTTTCCAGAGCTCGAAGGAGATGAAGGACAACTAAATGAACCAGAGTCTTACAATGACTGTGCAGAGGAAACAACATTCGCCAAACAGCAATTGGGGACAAAGCAATTGGGAACGACATTGCTTGGCCTTTCATGAGGTAAATCACAAGAGTTGCTAAGCGTGGCAACAACCAAAAAAGATTCAGCTACCACCAAGCAAGGCACTCTCTCTCAACTAGCCAAGATTTACAACCCCTTTTGTATAGTCTCGCCTGCGACCCTAATCGGAAAGCTCTGGCACCAAGAAATTTGCAAAGCAAACCTCTCTTAAAATAGAGAATTTGCTGAAAATTTAAAGAAACATTGGAGCGAATGGTACATGCATTTCCCTGAACTTGACACGATTCGTAGGTCTTTGGCCCCCCACAAGCAGCACATCATGTAAGTCATTCTTCATACCTTTGGTGATGCAAGTAAGCAAGGAGTAGCTGCTGCCATGTTTGCAGTGATCGAGCAGGAAAAGGGACCAACCCAGGGCCTCATGTGTTCAAAATCACGAATCGCCAAGAGAAGCCTTACGATCCCTCGGTTGGAACTCATAGCAGGTCACATGACTGCAAACCTGATCAGCAATGTCAAAGCCGCAATAGGCAGAGGCATAGTGACAGCAACTCATTGTTGGTTGGACTCCAGTGTGGCGCTGTACTTGATCAATGGCCAGGAGGAGTACTGTCAGTTTGTATCTAACCGAGTGAAAAAGATCTGTGAACACCAGGACTTCAAATGGCATGTAGCAACAAACCGGAATCCAGCTGACCTGGGGAGTCGAGGAGGAAACGTAGTAAGCAATGAGCTATGGTGAAACGGTCCACGATGGTTGAGTGACAAGTCCAAATGGCCTCCAAAAGTCATTATACAAGCCAGCCCAGAAGCTGACAAAGAACTCACGTGCACTTCGCCTGCTCAAGCATTCAGCATGCCAAGTTCTACAATGGAAAAAAGCATCTTTGGTGGGTTCATAGAGAAGTATTCCTTCAGCAAAACGCTGAGAATTTGTGCATGGGCACAGAGATTCATCCAGAACTGTCAGATGCAAGTTACCAATCAAGAGTCGGGACCGTTAAAATGCAAAGAAACTAAGGAACGAGAACTACGGTGGACAAAAAAAGTGCAAGACGAAGCCAATAGTAACCAGGAAATAGAGCGATCAAGATCAAGCTCAACCTCCAACGAAACGAATTAGGACTTCTTGAATGCCGCGGCAGAAATGAGGGTGAATATTCAGTGTATTTACCAGGAACAGCACCTGCACAAGGAAGCTAGTACAGCAAGCTCACTACGAGACCCTTCACAGTGGCATAGCTATTACCATGGCGAAAGTTCGTGAGCAGATCTGGATACCTAAGCTACGTAGTCTAGTAAAACGCATAAGAACTGATTGTCACCGACGCGTGAGATAGAGAGCTCAAGCCTACCAGGTACCACCCCCTGGAAACCTACCTCCCACACGAACTCAAGGAAAAAACTATTTCAAGTTCTAGGAGTGGATTTCACAGGTCCCATTAAATACCAGTTGCACGCAATGGTTGAGAAAAAAGCGTACCTAGTCCTGTATGGCTGCAGCTTAACACAAGCAGTTCACCTCGAGTCGTTACGATTGCTGGAAGTTCGCAAATTCTTGCCCAGTCTCAAGTGGCTTATTGCAGGGCAAGGTTGACCAGAGCTGATATATTCAGACAATGCCATGTCTTTCAAAGTAGCAGCAAAGGAGTTGAAGGAAGCTGAAAGAAATGAGCGATTGCAAGCATTTCTGGCTGACAGAGCGATCGAATGGAGATTCAACCTCAGTCGGGCCCCTTGATAGGGCGGGCAGTTTGAGCACCTGATCAGTTTATTCAAATGCAACTTTTATAAGACAATTGGGAACGAAACTCTTACATGGGAAGATTTAGAAGACATGATTCTCGATGTCGAGGGTGCTCTGAACAATAGACAGCTGAGCTATTTACACATCGATTGATGGTGGTTTACTTGTTTACTTGCCAGATTTAAAAAAATTTAAATTAAATCGATATGTTTTTGAGTAATTCGCGAAAATTTACCGCGGAAAAGTTGTTCGATTTCTTTTTTTTAAAATTGGGGTGTAGGTTTAAAATAGTAAAAACTTTCTCTGTGCAAAGTATGAAAAAAATCACGGAAGGAAACGCAAGATATTCAACATATGTTTTGCAACCAAAATATTATTTCAGCATTAAAATATACACGTCTGTACGATCAAAATACCCCCGGAGATAAAACTCTAGGGAGCCACCTTAATGGTGTTGCACTTCTGCCAGTACTGACATTATGAAATTTCAGGAACCTTTCAACCACTTTGCTACGACAACCCAAACGAATCGTAGCAGGGAGCTGGGCCTCAGCAGAAATGTCACAAAACTGGCATTACTTAACTTCAGCATCACTTTGATCTTGAATAATAAAATCAATGCATTCAACAATATCATTTTGGACTTCACAGGAAACACCAGTAAAAACTCTACCAGAATCTGGTCTTTCCTATTAGTAGAGGCTACCATGCAATCTGAAATCAAACTCAGAATCTTACTTACCAAGTACCTTTAAAAGTGCTCTATAATTACCCTGACTAAGGCTGGTTCTAAGTTCATCAGCCCCTGAAAGCTAGCTCCTGCTTACCTAAAAACAAAACAACCTCCTTAATATTCTTTAACATTTCCCTGCTGCTTTCACACAGCCATGAAACCAAACTCTTCTAAAGCACCAAGGTTCTTGAAATGTCCTGTCCTTTGTTTTAATAGACAGCTCTGTCATCAGTCATACGTGCAATATCCCTTTTTTCACTTATGCTTTGTGAACAAACTGATTTATCCACAAGCCTAAAGGCAATGTCTCTGTTGCTATTGATTAGAGTAGATACCAAATAACGTAGAAGTTAACCAATTGCAACATGAAAACAACTTATTAAAGGAAAAATATAACGAACTTAGTGAAAATATTGGGAATCTTCATGTTACGATAACTGATCTAAATAGGCAACTAATTACTGCAGAAAGCAAAAACAAAACTCTTTTGAATTCTATTCATCAGCAACACAAATTTGCTTGTCATCCAAAACCAAAGAAAATTACTCAAGCAATTGATTTGACACTCACTGATTCGGGGCCTAAAAAACCAGAAGTTTGTGTTGGACCTGCTGCAAAAAGCGGGAAGCACATCCCAATCTCTGAATATGCAGCAGTTACGGTGCAAACTAGCATCTGCCCAAACTGTGTAATTGCTGCTTGTAGTCAACCTAGCGTAACTGACAACAATCTTGATACCCCTACTGCCAATCCTCCAGAGTCATATGATTGTAACCAGTCAAATACTACAACATTGTCTCCACATAATCCACTCTTGCCCAACTCTCAAGCCCAACTGCGAGGAAATATAAGTGATCAGTTTCAGTTTCCTAACCAAAGTAACAATAGATCTCAGTGTATTGAAAGTATCCGCCCTACTCAACCGGATAAGTCATTGTTAGCCCACCACGGTGCATTAACTAATGCCAGCAATTGCTTGGCGCAATTGAGCAATAAAGATAGAAAGTTAAAATCTGCCACCCCTCGCTATTCACCTGAGCATATGACGAAAGCCTAAAATCTGCAGTCAATGTTTAATGTACTGAAACACATGATTTATTGCCCATTCCTTTGCAAGAAAGGTTCTTGCCTTAAAGTCAGGAAATGTGATTTCTCACACACTGATGTAAATCAGCGTCCTGTTATGAACCAGCCTATAGCAAAGGACAATTGGTCAGGTTACCAGTCGTCTTTTTTCGAGAAGATGCAAAATTTACTGTTTTCAATGAACAACAAGTGCCAACATGGGGTCAGAACACTCTTGATCTGGTCCTAACTAACCTTCACAAATATTACAACAAACCTGAAATCCTACCTCCAATGGGCACTCTGATCACAACGTGGTACTTTTATCTCCCATGACATCTATAGCAAAGGGCAGGAAATCCAAAGTGATGGTATGTGATACCAGCAGTGTTGTAAATAGCGTTCAACATTACATAAACATACTTAGAACTTAATATTACATTCATATATTTCTTATATGTTTTTTATACTGTGGGCTCAGTGAACATTATATTGCGGGCTCTTTTCATGTACATTCTTTCGACGTTTTCTGTGTGTGTTGTAGTATCGATATATATTTCCAAAGCCTCTACATGAATAAAACACTTTAAATTGAACAGGTTATGGGCCCAGGTACCCTGGGAATATAGTTTATCATATCAAAGAAGCATGTGTTAGATCAAATTGTTGACAATGGCGCAGGAAGACAAGCTGTGTATCGACAAACTAGCTGGAGCACAAAATTGGCAAATCTGGAAATACCAAATACAAGCTATATTGGAAGCTAGAGACCTGTGGGGGCACGTTGATGGATCAGCAACCAGCCTAACTGTATCAGACAGCAGCGGAAGTCAAGCAGCTCAAGCAGCATTCCAAAAGGTTGAGAAGAAAACGAAAGCTCTTCTTGTTACGAGTATGAATTCGGATCTCGTACATCTCATAATGGAACGTCAAACCCCAAGGGCCATCTGGGACAAACTTAAGGAACATTTTGAACGTGACACAGTGGCAAATAAGCTGTTTTAGCAGAGGTTCGTTTCATTAAAAATGAAAGAAGGTGAGTCGCTTCACAATCAATTTCGCCGTATGAAAGAAATCACTGATCAACTGGCAGCCATTAAGGCAGTAGTTTCTGAAGATGAGCATATGGTAGCGCTATTACTTAGCCTTCCACAGTCGTATAACACCTTGATAACTGCATTAACTGCGAAAGGAAATGAACTCACCTTAACCCAAGTACATCAGGCACTCCTAAGCGAAGAAGAGAAGCGCAACCAAAGCAGCCACCAGACCAGTGGTAGTGCAATTATCAAAGGTGCCACTGCATTACAACACGAGAAATTGAGTCGAAAACCCGTTGCATGCTATGGATGTGGGGAAGAAAACCATGTGATTTGGAACTGTCCTAGAAGAAGAAAAGGAAAGCAAGATCATGGAGGAAAATCAAACACAAGGCTAATTCAGCCGGTACTGATGAAGACAACAACAAGAATTCTGAGGGTGACGTATTTGTTGTTGGATTGTTGGCTGCAAAGGGGGTTGACAACTGGATTATTGACTCTGGTGCTTCACAGCATATGACTGCTCATCGTGACCTGCTAGTAAACTACTGTGAATTCTCAGAACCCGAATCTGTTGCTCTTGGGGATGGCCATTCTGTTAATGCCAATGGATTTGGGGACATAAACATTACCATGATACTAGGAAACAAGGCAAAAGATGAACAGAAATCAGTTTTAACGAAGGTATTGTATGTTCCAAAGTTGGCCCACCAATCTTTTTATCACTCGTGCAGCGACCTCTAACGGGAAGGTAGTACAGTTTGGACACACCCTCTGTTGGATCAAGGACTCCAAGGGTAAAGTTGTTGCATGTGGTCGATTGGTTGGGAATATGTATTGCCTTGATTGTAAGATTGATCAATCTAAAAACCAAGCGTCGATAGCTGATGGAAATGCTAGCAAACTGGATACATGGCATCAAAGATTGCCACACTTGAATGTTGGTCAAATGAAAACCATGGCTACAAAGAAACTTGTGACAGGCTCTGACATACCTGAAGGTGACAAGTTGAGCTTCTGCGAGGCTTGTGTAGAAGGAATGGCACATCGAGCGCCATTTAAACCACTGCGAGAAATCTAGTCAACAAAGAAACTGGAGCTGGTACATAGTGACGTGGCAGGACCAATGAAAACTGAGAGCTTTGGTGGTGCAAAGTATTTTGTTACTTTCATCGACGATTACTCTAGATGTGTGACGGTCTATACCATGAAGCATAAGTCTGAAGTCCTGGACAAATTCAAGGAGTGGGAGGCGGCAGTGACTAACCAAGCTGAATGCAAGATCAAGACATTACGAACAGACAATGGTGGCGAATATACTTTTGCCGAGTTTCGAGATTTGTTGAAAGAGAAAGGGATTCGTCATGAAACTACAGTACCACATTCGCCACAGCAAAATGGAGTAGCTGAGCGCATGAACCAAACACTTCAAGAAGCAGCCCTTTCTATGATTTTGCATGCTGCAGTACCCAAAGCATTCTGGACAGAAGCAATTTGTAATGCAGCCTATACACGAAATCGAGTCATCACGACTGCAATTGGTGTGACACCTTACAAGAGATGGTATGGAGAGAAACCGGATATTTCCAACATGCGTATCTTTGGTGCACTGCCTATGTGCACTTTCCGGATGCTGATCGCCAGAAGCTTGACCAAAAGGCCATCAAAATGAGATTTGTTGGGTACAGTCTAACCCAGAAAGGTTACAGGCTGTATGATAAGAGTCGTCGAAGAATCTTTATCCAACGAGATGTAGTCTTCAATGAGACTGACTTTGGGTATGCAAAAGTTTCGGTAAAGTTCGATAAAGAGAGTGATGAGAGTTCAAGAGTTAGTGATGATGATAGGAGTACTGTGGATGAATCGGAGGAAATGGTGCATCGTCCAAGACACTCGGAAAGACAAAGAAATCCACCAGTGCACTACCATGACGAATACACTGGCACCGCCACGGCAAAACACACTGCTCTTTATACATGTGATGTCAAAGAACCTATGACATTACAGGAAGCACTCAATAGTGAATACAAGGCACAGTGGAAAGTAGCTGCAGTTAATGAATACCAATCTCCTAAAGAAAATGAAACATGGGAATTAGTCGAATTGCCACATGGACACAAGCCAATCACTTGCAAGTGCGTCTTCAAACTCAAACACGACAAAACGGGGAAGATAGAAAGATTCAAGGGTCGTTTAGTAGCTAAAGGCTTTCAGCAAAAGCATGGAATTGACTACGATGAAACATTTTCTCCAGTGGTTTGTTTTTCGTCAATTCACGCCCTTTTAGCTCTTGGTGTCTCTCTGGGAATGTTAATTCATCAAATAGACGTAGTGACAGCCTTCCTCAATGGTACATTGGAGGAAGAAATATATATGCAGCAGCCGGAAGGTTACGTGGAACCAGGAAAAGAGGGACTAGTGTGTCGCCTCAAGAATTCACTTTACATACTTAAGCAAAGCTCGCGGTGCTGGAACAACGCCTTCAAAGAATTCATGTCATCACTACATTTTAATCAGAGTGCTGCAGACCCGTGCGTCTTTATTCGAATCTATAACGATCGATTGACGATTGTTACTGTCCATGTTGATGATCTTATTCTTCTAACAGATACAGAAGAAGAGATGATGAAGCTCAAGGCTGGTCTTGCAAACCATTTCAAAATGAAGGATATGGGAGAACTCCATTTCTGTTTAGGAGTTAATATCAGCATGAAAGATGGAATACTACAAATCAATCAAGAGCAGCATATCAGGAAGATTCTGATGAAGCATGAATTGTAAGATTGCAAAGCCGTGTCAACCAGTGGCGTAGCTAGGAAAAACTGATTTGTCATGCTATACTGAGTACACTCATGGTTGGTGCCGAGCGAGAAAATTTTCAAATTTAAAAGTCTCTAGATTCGCGGATACGAGTAGTTGTAAAACCGCCGATTGTGAGACAACATCTGAAACCATCTTTTCAGACCGAATTTCGACCATAATCATAATCACTCAACCATGACCTGAAACCATCTTTTCAGACCGAATTTCGACCGTAATCAAAATCAATTAACCCTGAGCTGAAACCATCTTTTCAGACCGAATTTCGACCATAATCATTTCTGACTTTTTTTCACCTGAAACCATGTTTTCAGACCGAATTTCGACCGTAATCATTTCCGACTTTTTTTCATCTGAAACCATCTTTTCAGACCGAATATTGACCGTAATCAAAATCACTCAACCATGACCTGAAACCATGTTTTCAGACCGAATTTCGACCATAATTATTTCGGACTTTTTTCATCTGAAATCATCTTTTCAGACCGAATTTTGACCATAATCATTTCTGACTTTTTTTCACCTGAAACCATGTTTTCAGACCGAATTTCGACCGTAATCATTTCTGACTTTTTTTCACCTGAAACCATGTTTTCAGACCGAATTTCGAAGAAAAAAAAACGAACAGAAAAGTAGAATGAGAATAAAAAAAAATTGATTTCTTAAATTTAAAAACGAACAGAAAAGTAAAATGTTATTAAATAAATGAGTATGAAAAAGTGATCGCATTTATTGCTATGCTTTCTTAAATAAAAGAGCAAGCAGAAAAGTAAAATGTTATTAAATAAATGAGCACAAAAATTGAAAAATACATCGCATTTATTGTTATTTTTTCTTAAATAAAAGAGCAAACAGAAAAGTAAAATGTTATTAAATAAATGAGGGCAAATTGGTCCTAATTTAACTAATTTAACTCAGGACCATGACATCCCAAAACAACAACAATAATAATCAAATTGGCAAACGTGAAAAATTTAAAAAAGATTGGTTAAAACTGGAAAAGGAGTTGCTTAAAAATATGGATTTAGAAAATGAGAAACTAAAAAGTATGAATTTAAAAATAAAAAAGAAACTTGATATTGAAGATGATGATGATGATTCAATGTTTTATTCAGAAAAAATATTTGATAAAGAGTATGCAACATATTGGTGCCATTGTTGTTTATCTAAAGACTTTATATATGCGAGATATGATAGAATCTGTAAAAATTGTTATTCTTGTACACCAATATTAAATTACTCTTATAGTTATGGAGATAATAATAAAGTTTGTGTAAGGCAAGAAAAAGAAATTAGCAGTGTAATTAAAGATAAGTTTTATAAAATCTTATTTAAATGTGAGTTTAAAGAGCCTCTTAATATAAAAGAGTTTAATGACATTGGCGCCTATTTAAATGAGAAAAATTTTTGGAGCAAAACAATATCAGAAATATTTGAAGATCAAAAAATAGAGAAAACAATTAGTATGATAAATTTTATTCAAAGTATTCTAATATTAAATAAGAAAAAACTTGGTGATAAAATTTTAAAAAATGATAAAAAAATTGATGATAACATTATGAAATTATCAGAAAAATATGAGAATAGAAAAACTTCTGATATTATGTTAAGATATGATTATATTACTTACTTACTTAATAAAAAAATGATACCCAAAAATAATAATGATAAGTATGTTTCCAAATTTAAAATTTCCCACGAATGAGTTTGTCGATCAAGTTTAAAATGATGGTAGTACTATAACAAAAGAGTGGAGAAGAAACGCGAATGTAAAATTTCAGAATTTAAGAAGAGAAACAAATAAACTTATTGGAAGACTTAGAGCAAATTATTACTCTTTTGATGCTTTTATTATGAACTACATCACTAAGAGAAACTCTGATCAAAAACAACAAGATAATGAATACAACAAAGAACTAAAACGAAAAAATAAACTCTTTAGAGGTATTGAATTTGAAAAACAAGTAATTAGAGATAATATAATAGAGTTACTTGCTTTTAACACAAATAGTGGATCAAAAGTAATGGCAGAGTTGTTTTATAAGGAGATGACAGGTGAAATTCCCCAAGTTAAGCTTTGTGATAGACCTTTTGATGAATTTGACTCTATATTTAAAAGAAGTAAAATATAAAAAAAAAACAGAAAACAGAAAATACTAATAATAAATGGACACTGAACCTAATAATATAAGAGAAGAACTATTAAAACTTGCAGATGCAAAAGAAATTAAACATTCTGTTACTTATATTAAAAAAGCATCTGAAAAAAAACACTTGAAAAAATACCCAAAGACTACCAAAGAACTGAACTCAATGAAACGAATGAGATGTTAACAGATACGATTATAGGCAAGTTTTCTAATTTAGCGAAACATTTAGATCTAATTGATAGTTCTACTGAATTAGGAAAAGAACTTTCTGAAAATAAACCATTTCGACATGATGTAAAACTTATATTAGAATACGTTACACCGTGGATTCCTTTAGTTGGAGTTTTAACAGGAGGACTTATAGGAGGTAAACATATCATTAATAAAAGAATAGAACAGAAAAGTGAAAACACAATAAATAAAGAGGAATGTCAAACAGATTTACAAACGCAACAAACAATCAAATTAAAGAATTAGATAAACTCAAAGAGACTTTGAGTAAGTCAAAAAGTCTTAATAATAAAAAAACAACATTTGAAAAAAACCCGTTTAATATGTTAATTGTTGGATCTACTTGTTGTGGAAAAATGACTTATCTTCTTTCTCTTTTAGAAAAAGAATATTTAGGATTCTTTGACTACGTTTTTTTAATTTGCCCAACATATGAATGGAACACCTCTTATCAAAATTGGAAATATGACTCTGATGAAAATTTTATAGCTATTCCTTGTGATCATGATGAAGTAGAACTCTACTTAAAGAAAATAGTAAACTACTCTACTGGTACAAACTCACTGATCATCCTAGATGATTGTGCTTCAGGTAAATTTGTAAAAGAAAGAACTTCTATATTAGTAAGATTAGCATTTTCAGCAAGACATTTTGGTATTAGTACCATTGTAATTACACAACAACTTACTTCTATTGCTAAAGCTTATAGAGCGAATGTCTCCAGAGTTGTCGCGTTTTTTAGTGAGAATAAGAATGATATGCAAATTATCTTTGATGAGTTTTTAAATAGTGTTTCAAAAGAGGAGAAAAACAATATCCTTAAAAAGTTAAAATCAAAACGATTCTCAAAGTTAGATAAATTAGTTGTTTTTCCATATACTTATACAGTGAATTAAGAGACTAAGGTACTAATGATATTATCAATAACTTTAAGATCACTTAATAACTTAATTTCCGATTCTGAAAACTCGCCTGTTCTCAAAATCGTGATGATCTCATTACAAATCATTTGATAATTTGAGCTTGAGAATTTAAGTTGTTCTACTTTATTTTCTAATTTACTTTGACTTAAAAAACAGGTAATCATAGTTCCTATACCTGTAATAATTAAAGTGAATGGATTAACAACACTTAATCCAGCTCCAACTGCTGTTAAAACTATAGCTAGAGTTTATAATGAGACTTTGGTTTTTTTAAGTTTCTTATATTTTTTATGTTCCTCTTGATATTTTTCAAAGTAGTTATCATAAATTTTAAGTAGTTTTTCTTGAGTTTCCACATTAAGTTTATTTGATATGTGATTAAATCCTCTCATTTATTTAATAGTATCAAACTTTTCAGTAGTATACATTTTCAATGACTTTGTTTTTAAAGTTAACTAAACCATCGCTAATAACAAATATTTTACACAACACATTGGTAGTTGTTGCTTTCTTTTTAATCTCTAGTAAAACTCCATTTTGGGTATTCATAATTCTTTTTCCAGCTCCAAATACACGCTTGTCTTCCAAAGTTCTGAGATCAATAACCAAAGCAAACTTATCTTTAAAGAATTTACTAATTATCATTTCAGAAGTATTCATGTCTTTATTGAATAGTCTTTTTGCCTCATTATACAAGTCTTCTTTTTTAATACCTTGACTTTAAACACAATGGGACTCCTTCGATAGTCACTTTAACAGATTCAATATTAGGGTAAATGCATTCTTCGCTATCAGTGATTGTTTTATTTCTAAATAACATGACAATCGCTGTCATACTTTTTCTAGGAAGATTGATTGTTTCATTCACCAAAGTACTTGCCTTATCCCATTCAACTGTTTTCATCAAAGTAGAATGTTCAAAACTTAGACTTCTTCCACTATCATATCCAGATAAAGCTTGATTAGCCAAAGTTTCATTTTCAATAGTTTCATAATCCAATTCAATATTTTCCAAGGTATAACCTTCAACACTTTCTCCAGATTGTGCTTTCATAATACTTGAAGCGGTTGGAAGAGTAATATTAAATTGAAAATTATGACGCATGGAGTAAGGAGAATATAATCCATGATCACCAATAATTTTATCCAATTTAATCTTTTGTTTTGTTCCATGAACATCACTCATTAAAGCATCAGAGACTTTTTGTGTATTTCCAGTCTTTGCTCCATCATCTGAACCAGAGATTATTTTCCTTGTGTTTTCATTAGCAATTCCAAACTCTATACGTTCAAATCTATCACGCTCTGCTAACCACAAGTCTTTATAAACTTCAAGCTCACTATGACCATTGTTATCATAAATGTTCTCTCCTCCAACCGAGACACAAAGTTTCTCTACTAGTAATTTTCCAAGGTTATTTAAAAACCAAGACTTGGTGTTTTTATTTTTAAAATCAAACTTCAAACACAAACTATCAGGAACTAGACAAGCATCAGGTTTTAACTTTGGAGTATCAATATAAACTTCTTCTCCAGGATTTGCTTTGTTTGGATTAAAAGTAATTGTATGTTTAGTTCTAACACCTTTGATATAACTCATTTTTAATTTTCTAAAACCAGGTATTAACTCTTCCATTTATGTAATAACATTTATCTTTTCTGTCTACGTTTGTTCTTATAAACAAACCAAGTCAATGCTAAAGCTAATATCCACAAATTATTCGCTAAGAAACTTATTCCTTTTGCTCCCTATTTTAAAAATGAACTGATAAAGTTTAAGATTGTGCTTCCAATTGGACCTAGTTCTTTTGCAATTTTTGCCAAGGTCTTTGCAAAAGCACTTGTAGCTTTAGCTCCAGCTTTAACTATAGGTCTAGTAGTGCTTATAATGGTTGTTATGATTCCAGTTATTGCTATAGCAACAGCACTCAGACCAACCAAGTTTTCCTTTGCCCATTTTTTAAACTTCTCAAACCGATTCAAATCATTTTTTAAAAGCTCATCTTCCAGTATGTTTATCGATTCTGGGCTTTGTAGTTTTTGATTTAATCTTAGTTTTATCTCATCAGATTTTAAGTTAGTGATTTCAACAATAGTTTTACAAATTTCAGCTCTATTAGTATTATTTTTTCTATATGCATCTTTAGCCTCACTTTGCCAATATTTTTTCTCAATGTTTACTGCATTTAATTTATCTTTAGGTAATTCCCCAGCTGGATATATAATTCCTCTTATTTCTCTAATTTTTTGTTTTGTTAGAAGTTCACTTTCAATAACTTCATCTGATTTTTCTGATATGATGTCTGACAATCTATCAAGTGTTCTATCTTTAACTTGAGAAACTATTTCATCTTCTGTTTCACTAGCAGTAACCATACTTTTAAGACTAACATCACCAGTAATTTGCGCTTCAATTTGTTCATCAATTTGACTATCTGCTGTTTTTTCATGCTCTTTCTTTGCTTTCTCAACAAGCTCAATAACCTTAGCTATAGTTTCTACAAATGTTTTATTTTTGATTCAACCATTTTTCCTCCTTCAAGCTTAAAAATTGGTTTACCATCAAATGAAGCGCCAATAATATCACTACGTTTTCCAAATCTAGGTTCAAAAAGATCAAATAATAGTTTTGAGTTTGATCCATCTTTTTTATTAATTTTCAACCCTGTGATATCTTTTATAGCCTGTTTTTTAAACGCTGTTTCATGTCGTTTTTTAACACCAATTTCTCGATTTTCATCTTTAGTTTTAACTCGACTAAATCTTTCATCAAATTCTTGACTCATTTCATCTAATGAGTCATGGAATTGTTCATCTTCATCAATACTGCCAAAGTTTGTTTCTTCCTCAACACCAGAAGCTTCACTTTCTTCTTCTTGTTCATGATCAAGATCAAAATCATTAAGTTCAACTCTTTCCATTTATTTATTTAGATTTGATATATCTGTTTTCTTAATCCATGTGTTATGTCTATTATCATATCCCAACCACTTAACAAGTACTTTATCTCCGCGAGTCTTGAGTATTTTTTCTACTTTGA
>JAOBYK010266676.1:0-20044 GCA_025434845.1 Phenganax subtilis | reverse complement strand
GATTGACAGGTTTTATCTAATTTGCATAAAAGGGGGCGTGGCCGAAATGCGCCAGAACCCTTAATTTCACACTACTTGCGACGGCGATTAGTTGGTAGAAGATCGAAGAGTGTATGGGAAGGTTTCGCAATAGTGTCAAATTGCTAACACAAAGGCTTTGACGTTATTATGTAAGGTAGTTAAAAACTTGCGTAAACTATTATTGTAAGATTGACACTGGTTGATGATCAATAGTGCTCTTTTTTGACCTTTTTCAATATTGGCGTTTAGCTGTTGAGGCAAAACATGGTGGAAAACCTTGTTGAACAGTGTTCTAGGATTCGTCTGATGGCAGCGCAGTAAGAATATTTAATGTCAATCAAACGAACACCTGCCAGTTTTGCTAGGGGGGAATTACAGACGCTCGTTTGGCTCATTTGCCCTTTCAATTGTTTATGAAATACGATTTTCAACGATATTTTGTTTGAAATTGTGAGATCCAATACTTTCGCTTTGTTAACCACTGGAATCGGTTCCTTATCGACTATAATTTTACCAAAAACTTGCTTGTCCAACTTAAAATCCACGATTAGTTACATTTACTGGGCCTGCTAATTAAGCGGGTGTACTCCGAAATAGATTAGAATTTTAGAGAGTTTAGTGTGCGGTACATAAACCTGACTGCAGAAAAGTTCATGCACGGTATATATTTTACTGACATGCAATCACTCAAAAGCATATACATGCATGCATGAATTTAAATAGTGTGCATGAAATAAAGACATCAAGACAAAAATATATACAAGGATTGACATCCCTTGCACTAACACATTCACTTATAATACATACAAGTGCCACGTAAGCACGTTCATCTTAGAATTCGAATATTCCGGGTTTTAGAGATTCCATGTTTTAGTATTCCGGGTTTTAGAGATTCCCTGTTTTAGTATTCCGAGTTTTAGAGGTTCCGTGTTCTGGTAATCCGGGTTTTAGAGATTCCGGTTTTTGGTATTCCGTGTTTTAGTATACCGGGTTTTAGAGATTCCGTGTTTTAGTAATCCGGGTTTTAGAGATTCCGTGTTTTAGTATTCCGGGTTTTTCCATTCCCCATTCCCTGATTGCCCGTTCCGGGTTTTAGTAATCGCCTTATTTATTTCATCTATATCCAGAATATTTACTTGAGACTTACAGGCCCGTGTACACTGACAATTTTATATGAATACTTCGGCAATATTATTAAACAGACTTTGAAACTTGTTCATTCACGGCCAATTTAAGGTAGTAAATGTTGACTAAAACGAGACATAAAGCACATCATTAGATAGCTGAGACTTCAACGACTTTAGTAATATTTCAATTGCTATATAACGTTGAAAATTGCCTTAGATACAGGGCCGTGTATACCGCCAATTTTTATATGAATCCGATGTCAGTATTAATATTGCAGACTTTCGAACTTGTTCATTTGACCAACTGTTTTTCACAATTTCCAGACAAGCCATGCATCATATAAAGAATTGAACTTCAGCACAGTATAGTCCTGATCAAGGCAAACAATTCAATAGTTCATATGCAGAGAGCTTTGAAAACAATTTCTTGCATCAAATGTACCAAGATATGTGAGACTTAGAAAACATTAGCACAGATATTGCTTTTTACCCAAAACAATTGTTATATATAATGAACTCAACAATATTTACATATGTACAATTTTTTAAAACCCCCCACTTCTTCCGACATTACGACAAATATTCTTTGAACCCCAAACTCTTGCTACCTATAACAAACTCAACAATATTTACATATATACATACAATATTTTACAGCTAGCTACTTTTTTCTCAAGGTCCTAAACTTGTCTTTTAGTTGTGCTCTAGTGAAGCGATCAGTCAATTTCAATTCTTAGCATTAATTTTGGCATTATGAGTTGCACAATCAACAATCCTTTTTGTGGTACAAGGGTACGGTAAGTCCTTCGTTGCCTCTAAAAACACCATCCATGTTCTCTACAACGGTCCAATACTGACGACCTTTGCTAGTCTCACCTTTCGACTTCTCAATCTTCTCCTCCTCCTTTTCCTCATCCAATTGATTTTCCTCCTTCCTTTCACCTTCCTTCGTCGCAACCACACCACTACCTGTTAATTCCTCCAATGCCTTTGCAACTGCCCCCTCATCTTCGTTGTCACTCGCTACGTTGTAGTACCAGTACCGGTCGGCGGTAGTCACAGAATGGGTCATTTGTTTGGCCAACTTTGCTTTGGAAACCTTTAAAATAGATAGACTAATTGAAAATATAGAAATGTTCTCAGTTCTAGTACTTATTTTCGTCAACATACCTGCAAAGTTGACGCTCCCGCTCTGTGCAGGGTAATAATGCTCTTGCGGATCCTTCAATCCTGGGTGCAGCTTCTTGGCCATGACATCCACTCTGCAACTGACCGGCGACGCATTCAAATACTCCCCATTTACGCTGATGAACATTACCTCTGCTGGTGCAATGCCCGTTGCAGCGGGTAAAAAAGATGATTCATTAGCAAACAGCTGCTTCATGTGGGATACGTATGTTTCTCCCATTTTGTGAAGTTCCTCGTCCCCTAATAATTTTGCAGGGCCCCCGCTCGCGGTTTTGTGGCGGTGTGTTCTGGTCACAAACAGGGGTCTTCTTTCTTGGTCGACCATGTCCCTTCTTTATACTCTTCAATTTTCAGATTAGAAATCGTTCCACAGCGCTGGCCGGTGGCCATAAGTAGACGCACGATCAAGTAGTCACGCATTCGGGCAAATAGTTTAACGTCCATATCTTTGCGTGGAATACGCAGGAATGCCTCGTACATTTTTCTCATGGAGACCGACTCTTGACTAGCTGTTGAGCATTCGCGCGAAGTCTTCTCCCGCAAACGTTCCTCTTGATCCCGTTTCTAATTGCCGCAGTCCACTTATGCATGGCTTCACCAAAAGCTTTCGTTCAAGATGTGATCCTTTGCAACGTACACTTGACTCTCTCGAGGTCATCGTTGCCACACTTTATCAATGCATTCACCGAATCGAATCTCCCAATTATAAACTTTAAAAAGAGCTTGTATGTGTAGATGTAGCGCTTCATCGTGGAAGGTGATCTCTTGCTCTCTGGATCGTTCAAGTCGTTCCCTTCGAAAAAGTTCTTTCGAATTTTATTCACTCCCAGATGATGCCACAAGAGAGAAACGTCATCCGCTTTATCTGACACCTCGAACAGCAGTCTAGCCATTTTTCGACTAGGCTCGCGTGCATCCGTTTCACTCTTTTGGCCGCCTTCGAAGACAGCAAGGTATGTTTCAAAGAGGCGCACGACCGAAAGCTCGTGGGTTATATCCGTCAACTTAGATGGTGCCGGCTCTACCTTCGGACTACTATTCCAATTGAGCAGCTCTTCTAGGGGGTCGCATGTGTTGTGCAAATCCTCCTCGTCTGAAGAAGAACAAGAGGATTTGGATGAGTAGGAGGATTCACTGCTCGAAGATGCTTCCCTTTTCCTCTTCCGCTTCTCGGACAGCCTCTTGACTCTTCTTTCGTGCACGACTAATGCATTCAACCTGTTGTATACACAAAACAAACCTGTGCGTAAGTTTCATTCTATGTATGTGATAGTCTCGAAAAATATAATACTTACGCTCGGTACTTCTTGTCCGTTGTCCGTTGTATTGAGCTTGTGGAAACGGACAACATGTCTGTTGACGCGAGCCACCATCCTTCTGCAGCCAGACATGGGGCACTCCACAGCTTTCACAGATTTAGAAGCACCTAATGAAGAAGAAAATCAAACTCGTTCACGTTCTACCACATTTCAAGATTATACGTATGTAAATTGTTTGAATAATTTACCTTTATGAACAGCACCAGGTACCTTCTCCATAAGGGAATTCGCCGCTTTCTCGGATTTTTTGTGAAAGTTGATGAAATGGGATTTCAGCTACGCCGTCTTCTTTTTGCAGAGAGGGCATGGTTTAATTATTCGTTTGTTCTATTAAAATTTTGGAAATAAAAAACTGTTTTTATTTCAATTATTTTCATTAAATGAAACTACCAAACTGACTTAGCCTCTCGTCCTCTCCTCCTCTTCTTCACTCTCGGAAGAACTCCTTTTCTTTTTCTTCTGGCAGCGATCGTCATTCTTCCTTTTTCTTTTCCTCGACATCTTCTACCAAGAAAGTTTAACAAAACTCATCCCAATTCAGTAAACTTTTTCCTATTTGCCTCACAAAAACTTACCTTCTCTTTCTCATCCACGTTCTATTTGGAAGTGGATGCCCCTCATTGATAGGTGTAGTTGCCTCCTAAATATTGAATAATAACGGACGATTATTAAACGTATTGCACAATGGAGCGCAGTCAATATTCTATTCATTTTTCTTATCAACGTACACTTCTACCGCCGCTTTCCTTCGAGTCTGTTCTTCGGAAAATTAAAGGGACTTCCATCTCCTCACTACTGACCTCCTAAATTTTTTATAATAAGTTGTCATTAGCACATTAAACAGGCATATTGCTACTGTTCTACTGTACAAGAACATACATCTTCTTCGTCCTCAAGATCGTCATGGTCTTCACTATCGTTTTGCTAAAATTGTTAGAATAAGTCATTGTGAATAAATGAAGCATACACATTCCTACCACTACTACTTATTTATCAAGAACATACATCTACTTTGTCCTTTTCCTCCTGCATGCTGCGTAGCTTTTTCCTAAATTTTGCAGAATAAGTTGGCATTAGAAAATCAAGGATTCACTACGTATATTTTTTTGTGACAACTAAACATATACATATATTTTTTATCACAAACCCTTTGTCTTTCTTTGTATTTCCTGTCATACTCTTTCCGTTTGTCCCTCCTTGCCCTCGACCAAAAACGTGCTACACCTTTTCTTTTTTTCTTTTTTGTAATTTTACTCTCTTTGACATGTAAAATAAGCAATCGTTAATAAATCAAGCATGCACATTCCTACCGCTACTACTTGTTTATCGACAACATACATCTTCTTCTTCGTCCTTTTCCATCGATCTCTTTTCCTGCCCATGCCGGCCTACGCTCATCCTAAATTTTATATATATTATATAAGTCATCATAAGAAAATGAAGCAAGTACAACTATTTATCCATCATCATTAGCATTTACCCTAATGATTGTAAATAATGCCTCTTGAGCTTCTTCATAGCTTTTGTGTCTTACTGCCATAGCACATCTTATTAGAGTCTCCGGCAGCATGACACGCAATATGAAGTCGATGTTTTCATGACTTGCACCAAACTTTTTCCTAAGCATGTCTAGAACTAAGTCAATTTGCACATCCGTGAATGGACCGAACAGAACATTCACGTCCAGATCACAGCGAGTTTTGGCGCTCGCATAATAATCCTTGAATCTACAGAAAGTTTTTAAAACAAGATTGAAAAAGTAACTAAGCAAAATGAACGTATTTGGTTCATATAATATAGTCCAAAAGCAAGAACCTTTGGCAAGAAAGAACTTTTCCCTCAAGAAGAGCTCGATTGGCTTTTGTTTTGGAAAGGACCATGCTCTTCAACTTTTCTTCAGTAATAGCCTCTATACTCTCCATCTTGCTTTATAAAAATAGTTTATAAAAGTGTTCATTGACTTCACACATGGACAATAACTTGTATACACAAGAGGGCTTTTATTCCTCTCGACATGAAATGAAACTAAAGTAATAAAAGTTGACCAAAACAAGCTAAGAACTATAGCATTAGAGAGCTGAGATGCTAAGGATTCTAGCAATACCTCAGCTGGATATAAAACATTGAAAATTGGCTGAGTTACAAGCATGTTTTTGACAACCTATAAAAGTGTTCACAAGCTGTAGTCCGCTATCGCGGACTTTGAAACTTCTTCATTAACGCGCAATTTAAAGAGATAAATATTCATTCAAACACGACAAAATTTACAGCATTGGACAGCCGAGATGATAATGATTCTAGAAATATCTTAGTTGGCTAAAAAACGTTTAAAATTGCCTTAGTTACAAGCATGTTTTCCATACCTTTTAAACCGGCGTGTTCAAATGTATCAAAATAGCGGACTTTGAAACTTGTTATTTCGCATGCGATTTTCATTAATAAACGTTGGTTAAAACAAAACAAATACTACGGCATTACACAGCGGAGATGTTAAGGATTCTAGAAATATCTTAGTTGGTTGTATAACGTTGAAAATTTCCTTAGTTACAAGCATGTTTTCCACAACTAATTTTTACTATGCTGCCCACAAAAGAAGACCCCCAGATTGGTGCAATTACCTGAAACTTGTTCGGCATATAACATCATAACGGATAAACTACCCTACCCAAATGTTGACACCATCTCACCTAAGTGCGATAAAACTCCTTTGATACCAGTGACGATTAAGAACCACAATGCAAACTTATCTAACAAATGGAAAATCAACCAAAACAAGTCTTCGAGAAACCCCAATCTTGTCTATATTCCTATTACCAAAGATGGGTCTGGCAACGGTTCAAAGTCATCTTTTCTCCGGCTCGTGCCTTTGAATATCAGATCCTTAAGATGTGGATGAATACTGAGAACATTCAGAAATGGACGATGTTTCTTCTCTCGTCTTCTTGCGCTTGTCGGACAGCCTCTGAATTCTTCTTTCGTAGACCACTAACGCATTCAAGCTGTTGTATACATATAAAACAAAGCTGTGGGTAAGTTTAATTCTATGTATGTGATTGTCTCGAAAAATATAATACTTACGCTTGGTACTTCTTGTCTGTTTTATACAGTTTGTGGAAGTAGACAAGATGTCGGTCCACACGCGCCACCAATCTTCTGCATCCCTCTACCGGACATTCCGCGGCTTTTGCGGATTTAGAAGCACCTAATGAAGAAGAAAATCAAACTTGTTGACGTTCTGCATCATTTCATGATTATACGTATGTAAACTGTTTGAATAACGTACCTCTTCGAACAGCACGAGGAACCTTCTCCATTAATGCATTTGCCGCCTTTTCAGTTTTTTTTTTATGAAAATTGATAATATGTGACTTTAGGTATGCGGTCTTCTTCTGACAGAAAGGACAGGCCTTGATGATTCGTTTGTTCTGTTAACGTTGTGGAAATAGAAAACTGTTATTTATTTCACTTATTTTCATTAAATGAACAGTACAAAACTTACTTTGCCCCTGGTCCTCTCCTCTTCTTCACTGTCTGAAGTCTTCCTCTTCTTCTTCTCCCCACGCTCACCTCTCTTCTTCTCCTCCCTCTTTCTTTTCCTCGACTTCTTCTACATAGAAAGTTTAACAAAATGCATTCACTAAACCTCATCCTATTTGCCTCAAAAAAATTTACTAGAGCATTAGACAGCTGAGATGTTAAGGATTCCAGCAATATCTTAGTTGGCTATAAAACGTTGAAAATTGCCTTAGCTACAGGCCCGTTTATACTGACATTTTTGCGTCCACTGTCCTATGGACAGTGGGGGCTATGTCATGGGCTGAGTGAAAATGAGCAAGTGGATCGATGTTTGATCACTTTTGACGCGATCACGTGATGGGGAGTGTACCTGTTCGCAGGTTTGGAATCTTGAATCACAGGGCTTGATACATATATGGCTTGAATGGAACGAAATTTCAGAAGCCAATATTTCCAGATTTTACGTAATATTCAAGTGAAGCTCTTTTGTATAGTACTATCGATGAATTTAGTTTGATTTTGCTGATATTCAAGGTAAGATGTTTAGTATATTTGTGATGAGTTGCGTTTTGGATATTGTTATGGAAATGAAACTTCTATTAAATTTTATTCTTACAACTGTAGTAAAGTAGTAAAAGTCATTTCAGACTTCAGGTGTTTCTATTTTGTCTTGTTGCTTTTGAAGGTAAGCTAGCGGTATTATTTGCACGAATATTTTATTTTGATAGCGCTTACTTCATGTACCGGGTGCAGAACTTTGAGCACTGTACAGAACTGCCTTGTTCTTCATAGATGAGAGGCCGTTGCTCGGAAGTGTGGCTTGTTTGTACTTACTTTTTCAGTGCGGCCTATGTATTAAACATGGTCCTCTTAGTTTAATATTTGAAATCATTTTCTGGTTGGTCGTAAGAGTTTTGATTTAAAAACTGTCAAGCATTGCAAAATTTTGGCCATGTTTACATATGGGGATCAAGGCCTAGAAAGCGCATGCAGCAATTGTCCAACAGTGAATATATGAAACCCAAACAAACTTACTACCAATATATATGTTAGTGTCGTGTGCACCAGGGTATGCAAAAACCCATCTTAATTTTAACCAGTTCATCCACCCACTGTGCTGTCAAGGAACTAGCCACTACATATATGTCCACCAATAATATAAAAATTTATGCATTTTTGAAGCTTTCTTTGCAAATTGTTGAGTTTACTCTAAATATTTATAGGGCACTGTAACCATGAGGACTTGTGCGAAGGAAATTTGAGGAATTGCTGTAAAACTGCATGTTCGCTTGAGGAGAACATTGGGTTATTAGCTGCAATATTGCTTTGAACAGTTGGCAGGCAAAAAACAACTTGCAAAATGCAGATTTCAGATTTGATTGAACAATGAAACTGCTTACACTTGCCTGGGAGCAAAACTATAGAACATGGAAACAATTAACAGTTGGTAGATATATAACAGTAGCACAATAATGGGCATCAATTGATCAGAAGAAAGATATAAGAGAGAAAACGTGAGAATATGTGTATTATCAGCTACTACTTCAGGTTTATATATCGCCTAATCAACAACTGAAATATACAAATAGCCTGAAGTACATTACTCATTTGATACATTTAAAAAACATTTCTTGTTAGTGAATAAGGGAAGAAGTCAAATTCGAAGAGTTTCTGCAATAAATTAATTGGAGTCTGTTAAGAAGGCTCCCAAACCAAGGACATTTTTACTAGTGGTTTTATATTACGGCGAAATGTTAAATGGCGTATATCCTAGAGGCCCAAGAAGCGAAATATTTAACAAACTGGATATTCCATTTAGCTACACTCTAAATGTCAAAATCCATTTAGCTAGGATTTTAACACACTCTAAATGTCAAAATCCATCCAGAGTGCTGTGTATATCAGAATGTCAATGGACTAGCTGGTGCATAGGGCTCTGATAATATTTTAATACTTTGAGCTCTCTCTTTCAATTGTGACGTGCTGTGACGACTGAAGGGAAACTTGCTCAGAGCAAAAAGCGCTGACTCAATTTAGGGTCAGCGTTGTCGTTTAAATCACGTACCAATTTACAAAAAAGCTGCTGTCGTGTAAATCCCGTGCTAATCACGTTTCCTTTATATAAATTAATCAATTTTGATTACAGTGGACGCACGTACGCTATGCGTACCTATTTTTTATATTAGCGAATATACGTTGGCATGCATGCAGTTTTAATATGCGGACTTTGAAACTTGTTATTTCGCTCGCGATTTATATTAATAAACGTTGCTTAAAACAAGACAAAAACTACAGCATTAGAGAGCTGAGATTTCAAGGATTCTACTAATATCTTAGTTGGCTATAAAACGTTGAAAATTGCCTTAGTTACAGGCCCATTTATACTGACAATTTTTATATGATATTATTTTATTTCTACACTGGAAAAATTTGGCCTTTTGCTGAATTTTTTTTGGTGTGAAGTGTCATAAAATCTGAACGTTTTAATATTTTTGCTCCAGGTTTGAAATAAAACGTGTTTCTGGACATGCACTAAACACTCCGAGTTGTTTGAAGTCGCGAGAGACCTCTTCATTCCGGAGATAGAGCGTGATTTGTGAATTCAGCAAAGGCCAAAAAAGTTCAAAGTCACTAGTCTCGCGTGTTCTTCATGGCACTAGACTTCTTTCTACTAAGAAAAAAAGCACTCAGCCCAAAAAACCGAGTCTCAGAGCCTCGTTTTCGCGTGCTACGTAAAAAGAAATGTTTTTTCTTCTCTCTCTTAGAGAATTCAACCAAATCTATAACGAAACTTAGTCAAAATCGCATCCACGTAAAGACAAGTCTACGGAAAAAATTCGTTAGCTACAGTACCTTCTCTTTCTCGTGCACGTGTTCTTTACAATGTGTGGAAGTGGACGCACCTTCATTAATCGTAGTTGTCTCCTAAATATTGAATCATAAAAGACCATTATTAAACGTATTGCGTATAGGAGCGCCATCAATATTCTATTCGTTTTTCTTATCAACCTACATGCACTTCTAGTGCTGCTATCATGCACTTTTTTCCTTCTTGCAATTAATGGAAGCTCTAAATCGTCTTCACTATCCGTTTCCTAAAATTGGTAGAATAAATCATTGTGAATATATCAAGCATACACATTTCTACCGCTACTACTTATTTATCAAGAACATACATCTTCTTTGGTCTCGATATCGTCTCTACCACCCTGAACAAGCCGCGATCGTCTTCAATATCGATTTCCTAAAATTGGTAGAATAAGTCATTGTGAATAAATCAAGCATACACGTTTCTACCGCTATTACTTATTTATCAAGAACATACATCTTCTTTTTCCTCTTCCACAGTTCTTTTCTTGGCCCCTGCCGGCCAATGCTCATCCTAAATTTTATATATAACAAGTCATCATCAGAAAATCAAGCACGCACAACTATTTATCCATCATCATTAGCATTTACCCTGATAATTGAAAAGAGTGCCTTTTCGGCTTCGGCATATTCCATTCGTGTAACCGCCACGGCACATCTTAGGAGAGTTTCTGGCATCATTACACGGAAGATGAAATCAATTGTTTGGTGGCTTGCACCGAACTCTTTTACAAGCATGTTAAAAATTATATCAAGTTGATCGTCGGTGAAAGGACCGATGGTACATTGAAATCAAGATCACGGCGACTTGCTATCAATTTGCACATCCGTGAATGGACCGAACAGAACATTCACGTCCAGATCACAGCGAGTTTTGGCGCTCGCATAATAATCCTTGAATCTACAGAAAGTTTTTAAAACAAGATTGAAAAAGTAACTAAGCAAAATGAACGTATTTGGTTCATATAATATAGTCCAAAAGCAAGAACCTTTGGCAAGAAAGAACTTTTCCCTCAAGAAGAGCTCGATTGGCTTTTGTTTTGGAAAGGACCATGCTCTTCAACTTTTCTTCAGTAATAGCCTCTATACTCTCCATCTTGCTTTATAAAAATAGTTTATAAAAGTGTTCATTGACTTCACACATGGACGATAACTTGTACACAAGAGGACTTTTATTCCTCACGACATGAAATGAAACTAAAGTAATAAAAATTGATCAAAACAAGCTAAGAACTATAGCATTAGACAGTTGAGATACTAAGGATTCTAGCGATATCTCAGTTGGCTATAAAACATTGAAAATTGGGTGAGTTTCAAGCATGTTTTTGACAACCTTACAATCTCTTTCGTAAGGATAGTATGAACACTGGTGGAGGCGTGGCAGTATATTTAGATCATAAAATTCCATGTAAATTACTAGATTCTTGTACTGATGATGACGTGGAATCAATTTGGCTGTCTATGAGACCATATAGATTGCCAAGGCAAATAACATCAATAGTATTGAGCGTGGTATACCATCCACCTGACAGCACTAGACAAGACAATATGACCCTAAAACATCACATCCAGAAAAATGTTGATGCTATTACTTCTAAACAACCTAATACCCTGGTACTAGCAACCAGAGATTTTAATCCTAATTGTACCGGACTTCTTGCAAAAGAAGTTGCCCAGCCCAATCATCTGAAGCAATTAGTAAAATTTAAAACCAGGGATACTGGAACCTTGGATTGGTTATTTAAAAATAGGCCTAAAATGTTAGATCTAACTCCATTACCTAAAATAGGAATGTGAGAAGTATATGGAAAAGATGAAAACATCACTTCATCCTTCATCCAACATGTGAGAAGTATATGGAAAAGATGAAAACATCACTTCATCCCTTACACGCGCTATTGCCAAAAGAACTGAAACAAAATTGACAATATGAACTTAGAGACAAAACTGAGAAGGTGCGAATGTATCGCAACCTTAAGTTCTGTAGAACAAAAAAGGCGGGAAACTTTTTTACCTTTAAATACTATTGACCTTTTAAAAAGACTTTTTTCCATTAACACCTAGACACATTTAAAATTTAATATCGATATATTAATCTTTTTAATATAAAACTTGGTTGTAAAATAGATTGTAGAAGTTTTATAGTTATTAGTGACATATTTGTAAATACTCTATAATTCAGTACTTAAACTGCGACAGAGTTTAATTAAACATCAATTATTATTATTATTATTATTATGGAGATACAATAAATGAGTCATTGGTCAACATTTTTAGTTTGTCTTTGCAAACTGGAATATTTCCTGACGACTGGAAGTTAGCTAGGGTAACGCCGATCTATAAGGACGGCTCGAAAACAGAATGCGGCAACTACCGACCAATTTCTGTAATATCTATTGTTGCCAAAGTATTTGAAAAACTAATTTGTAGTCAACTAAGATCCTTCATGCATGAAAATAATATAATCATAGACGAACAGTCTGGCTTTCGTCATTATCACTCGACGGAAACTACATTATTAGATTCTACAAACGAGTGGTTAAGCAATACGGATAAAGGTTTATTAAACGGGATATTGTTCCTGGATCTAAAAAAGGCTTTCGACACAGTTAATCACTCAATATTACTTTCTAAACTAGAGCGGTATGGAATAAGAGGACTTAGTCTGGAATGGTTTCGATCTTATCTTATGAGCAGAAAACAGGTTTGCTCAATTAATGGTAAAATTTCTGGTGAGAAGGAAATTAATTGCGGAGTACCACAGGGATCAAACCTTGGTCCCTTTTTGTTTCTATTGTATATTAATGACTTGCCTAATTGCCTTGAAACAACCAAGGCCCGACTGTTTGCCGACGACACAACAATCTCAGCATCAGGATTGACTGTGGACGCAATCGAAACAAAACTTAATCATGACCTTATAAATGTAGATCGATGGCTCACTGCAAATAAACTAACACTAAATGAAAGCAAAACTGAATTCATGATAATCAGCTCTAGGCAACGGGTGCCATCTTTTGAACAAGGTCCCTTAATTAAATTGGGGGACAAGGTAATTGAGCGCGTATCATACAAAAAGACACTTGCTGTTATTTTAGATAAACAACTCCAGTGGGATAGGCATAACGATGAGCAAAGTAAAACGATTACAAAGAACATTGCCTTGTTAAGAAGAGCTAAGTCTTTTGTGCCTAGACATATTCCTGAAAAAATGTACAATGCTTTTATAATTCCTAGTTTCTATTACTGCTCGACTATATGGTACGATGGCTGTAGAATCAAACTTACAAAAACGTCAAAACTTCAAAAGAAGGCGGCACGCATAATCACCGGTGACTCCTATGACATTCGATCTAGTGAGGTATTCCAAAAACTTAATTGGTTGCCGATAAACACACACCTCCTTATACGAGAACATAGAGCTAACTTTAAGGCACTAACCGGAAAATCGCCTGCGTATCTTACTGCATTGTTTAATCCTTGTTCGAACGAAACATACAATTTGAGAAGCAATTTTAAACAATTTTCACTCGCAAAGCCACGTACAAATTTTCTCAAAAGAAGCTTTTCTTATAGAGCGGCAAAATCGTGGAACAACCTTCCCGCAGACTTAACACAAAATATAGGTGACAAAACAATACGTACAGTAAAGGCCTTGCTGATTGATCACTATAAAAAAAATTAAATGCCCTCTTTGCACATATTAGTAGGATAGGTTTGTAGATATTTGTATTATTATTTACATGTATTAATTGTTGTAATCGTAATGTAATAGTGTGTAATTATAGGTGAAGCTGATCAGTAGTTAGGCTTCACTAGATTGTAATTTTAGAGTGCAACACGGCCAATTGAAAACCAGTTTAATGCTGAATGGCTACCGTGTATAAAGAATTTTAATTAAAAATTAATTAATTAAAGATTAAAGATTATTATAACCTATAAAAGTGTTCACAGTATTAACATCGCGGACTTTGGAACTTATTCATTAACGCGTGATTTAAAGGGATAAATATTCATTCAAACAGAACAAAAACCACAGCTGGACAGCTGAGATGTTAAGGATTCTAGAAACATCTTACTTGGCTATAAAACGTTGAAAATTGTTTTAGTTACAAGCATTGGCGTAGCTATAGCTACGATTGACTTGTTATGCTATACCAACGCCTCAAGGCGCCACCACAGGGCTTTCCTTTGGGGGCGCGCGCCCACACGCACCCAGGTTAATCTGGGTGCGTGATTTATCGCGCGCGCAAAGTTTACTAACCGCGCTACACGTACTGTAGGATGTTTGTCATCTGAAACGTTATGTTTTATAAAGAGTTTAGTTTTGACGCCGTGATATATGCAGTTTTGAGAGCATAGTTATAAGGTTTTAATTGCAGTTGAATAAAAAATACTTAGCTGGCTTGGGTTGATAAAAACTGGGAAATTTCAAATCTAAAATATTTTAGGCATTGCAAACCGTTACAAGTAAATACGCGTTGTCAAAACTGCATGAATCAAAACTAAAAGATACGCCTTTAAAAACATCGCGTTTCAGATGATAAACATGCTAGTTGCAATTTTTTCAAACCTTGTTTTGACGGCGCGTTTAACGGAGCTTGCAAATGGTTGTTATACTAGATTACATCTGGCAACAGCATAGGTCGTGCTTTACGCTAGGCAATTATACACGAAGAATAGTTTTGTCGATATGCGTTTAACGTATTACTGTTCTGACCAAGTGACGAGGTGACGAGTCTATCGCGCGCACAGCAGTGTTTGGGCGCGCGATTGACCACGCGGGCGATTTTTTGAGTTGGCAAGGCCTGCACCATGGTTGGCGCCGAGCAGGAAAATTTTAAGATTTGGAAGCTCTAGATCGTTGGAAACGGCCTTTTCAGACTCTATTCTAATCATATTTACACATCAAATTTGGGTGATTCAGAGTATCTGAAAGTTAACTTCTTGAGATCTGTACAGGAGAACTTATAGAAATTCATCAAAACTCCATAAAAAATTTACTGTTTCGCTCAATGCCAGGGCTCATCAGCATGCCTACGAAACACGACTACTGTTCAGTATATGCAAAACCATGTACGATACACGTACATGATGAACGTGCGTGATTCCGACACGGACAGCCTCAAAAATCAGAAGCTGCCTAGCAGCCTGGGTAAGGTGCCAGACACTCGCCTTCACACCTCAAAAAGGGGAGTTTGGTTGGAAATGGGTGACCATGTGGGACAATTCATGGACATGAAATGTAGCTCAATTTCTCACGTTATCCCAGTTGACTTTTAATCCTTACTCCCACCACCCTCCCCTCCCTGTCTAATGAGAAGTATGGTTACATAAGGTGCCAGGTACTAGTCTTTACACCCAAGCAATATCTATAGCACTCTTTTGAAGAACTGAACATAAAATGGTAGATTTCTCAAAAATATTCTAATAAAGTTCTAAAAGAAAACAAAACATTTAAAGATTCAAGATAGTGAGGACCATCAATCTTACTATCTCATTGATCCAGCCCTGATGATTTTCACAAACCTCTGTTCAAGCCCTAACTAAAATATCATAAGAATTAAAAGATTTGTAATACCACCTGGTTCCAAATGGGTTTGGAATATCAATGCCATGTAAATTTAGATGTCCTTTTCTTTCTGCATTGGGTTTACTGTATGTACAAAATGCAGAAATGTTAGAAAGAAAATCTTAATATCCTTAATAGTTAGGGTAGACTGACATGATACTAGATCAAATCTGTGAGCGGCACAGTGAAAGAAAAACGCGTAAGGATAATCCTGGCATGTAAGGATCTGGAGGCCATTTAGATGACTACTCATTACAGCAGCACCATCATAAGTCTGCATAATCAAATTAGATTTTAAACAATCCCCATACCAAATCAAAACACTTTTCATAATACCACTTAATGCTGTTGCACTCCTACCAGTGCTGCTATGATGAAATTTCAGGAGCCTTTCAACCACTTGGCTACCACGGTCCAAGTGAATGAGAGCAAAGAGTTGGAATTTGGCAGAAATGTCAGTTGTATCATCAACCTGAATGTTAAAAACTGGCATTGCCTAACTTCAGCATCAATTTGATCCTGAATAAAAGAACCAATGCATTCACAGAGTTATTTTGGACTTCAGGGAAATGCCAGTAAAACCCCACCAGAATTTGGTCTCTGATTCCTAAGGCCTACCATGCATTACAGTCTGCGATCAAAGACAGAGTCTAATTTGCAAACTACCTTTAAAAATTCTCTATCATTACCCTGGTTAAGGCTGGTTCTAGATTCATTATGGCCGCAGAAAGCAAGCTCCAGCTCAGCTAGAGATAAAACAGCCTCCCCGATATTCTTTAGCATTTCCCTGTTCTGCCTTATTTCTTCATTTTCCCTCTCGAAATAGTGGACATGGCCAACAATACAAACGATATTTCTTCGCACTAGAGAACACCAAGACTCTTGAAATGTCCAATCCCTTGTTCTAATAGATAGCTTTGGTATCGGTCGTGATCTACATGCAATATCTTGTTATTCACTAACGCTTCGTGAACGTGAACTACATGATTTCTCCAAAAGCTCACTACAGTCAGTCGAATTCATGAAATTAGTGAATGTTTTAAACAGTCCTGCACTCCTGCTGTCGAGGTCGAGCATGACTTGAACAATCCATTCAGCGAAATACGCATGCGTCATGAGCATTACAGCCAATAAAATGCGTTGGAAATAATAAGGAAGTCATGCTCTGGGAGGGGGTGCAAGGGTATTTTCGTGACCCGTGATTACCGTTATTTGTGAATCGTGATTCGTGATTTAAATTGCGTTTCGTGAATCGTGAAGACCGAAAAAGCTGGCTTGGGCATCTTAACTTGATCAATATTTTGCCATTATTTATAAAATTTTAGGTTCAATACTCGACCCCCATTAAAACAGTCAAAATAATGGTCAAAAAATTAAAACATTTGCACCCCGCTTATTTCCCATTCTTTCCGCTACAAGTGCAACTAGTCGTAAATTTTCGTAGACCGTCGTAGACTTTCATCCCTCTTCGTAGATTATTAACCAGGGGCGTAAGAAGCGGGATGGGGGGGGGGCGTGGCCCCCCAATTTTAATTGTGGAGGGGCCGAGATATCCTTCGGCCCCCCAAAAAAACCACTCAACTTAAAATTTATCACCGTAGAAGGGCGCTTTTTGGCAGCTTCAGTTAAGTTAGATTAAGACCTCTGTTGCTCGAATCACTAATTGTAGTTAAACTAAAATAATATCGCCATGAACATGACCAAAATGAGCTTTATGTAATGCAAAAGGGCTCGATACCGGTCATTTCCGGCGATCTAGAGCCTTAAAATTCTCAAAATTTTCTTTCTCGGCGCCAACCATGGTGGCGCCTTGTGAGAGCCGGTCCCCCAATCCAAGCGAGCTTCCTACTCCTCTGGCTTGTACACACTGACGCACACACTCCACACTCGATTCAAACGAAGAGAATGGTCAAAAAGGTATTGCGGCCTGGCGTACCCTGCCGGGATGTGTGGTCGTGCGAAGGCTTCGAAATCAGAAACTGTCTCCGACTACAACGGGCCAGTAGAACTGAGCAAGGTTGGTCGCAGTTGTCATGTTGTCTGGAGAGTTTTAAAAAATCGTGAAAATGAAATTATCCTCCTCATGATTCGTGAAATCGGGAAAAATCCTTCGTGATTTCGTGACAAGACCCCCCCCCCCTTGCCTCCATCACTCTGGTGCTTTGAGCATGAAAAAAACGGGCGTGAACCCTAATTTTGTCATGCTCTTACCTGCGGTTAGGTAAAAATGCAGTAACCTGAGTACAGGTTAAAAGATTCGATCGAATGCTTCAATTTCGCGCGGATTGAGCTGCGTTGAGCATGACCTGAAATGCCATTGCGTGTAGAACGCATTTAATGAAACAGATAAAAAACTATGATAAAAAAATCCTAGTTTGAAAAAATTTAGGTCATGCTCAGCATGACAAGCAAGACTTCTAGGTACGCCACTGGTAATTAAGACCATTGTAATGATACATGTTCATTTTATTGTTTGCTCGTTGATGCATACTAATATTAATCAACAACATTTTAATTTTAATGCTTGCATTTTGGCTCTGACGAATTATCGTTAGATTCGTATGGTAGTGATATTTACGCTATTGTATGCTTACTTCTGTCTGCTGAATACCTAATAATGGTATTGAATGATTATGAATATTTAAATTTCTAAATTCATGGCGCGTTTCATGTAATTCACTATCGATCTACCCACATGTATGCATCTACATTTTATTGATCAACGTTTGATACAAATGCTTTCTGGTTTTCTCGTCATGAATGAGAAATGGTGTAAATCACAATATCTTCTTCAACAAATTGGAAACACAGATTGGTATTTGCAGTAATGAAATAAACTGGTTTAAATCTTGAATTGTGAATCGTGAGCAAGTTTTTACTATAACTGGATGCACATCGTCCTATAAAAAGACTATTTGCAATGTTTCACAAGGATCAATTTGGGGACCTTTGGGAACGACTCAAATGGGTTAAGCATATCGAAAACGTATTAAAAGATGTTGGAGCTGGCAGCCTGGCATTGCAATGTTCCGGAGGGCCAAACACTTTTTAACAATACTTTAGCAGTAAATGATCTATAGAGGGCGTCTTAATAAAAACATAATCTAACTTTGGCTCGCTAGTGGGCAAAATGGACCAAGTAAGCAAATGTAATTTTTTAAGGCATGCTATGTTGATGTCAACTATGCGTCGAGAGAAACAGTGGCAAACGCCGAAGGTCTGGGAGCATAATCTTGAACGTTTTTAAGTTTTAAATGTAAATCATTTCTAATAAAGCCAGTTTTTGACACATTGCTGATTAATTGCGTTTTCTCTTCTTAAGCATCCCAAAAAGTAGGCGCAAAACTGAAAGAATGCATTTTGACCGAGCTTTATCATCGCGCTCTTCTTCGCTCATCTTTACTACGTGTGTTATGAAAAACAGACTATTCAACAGCTAAAAGCCTCATCTTTCCAAATAAAGAATATTACACTCGTTTACAAAGTACTTTCTGCACAATAGCGTGCCAAAGTTGGATTACGTTTTTTTTTTGAGACACCGTGTATAATGCCTTGATCGTATATTCCACAGCGGAACAATAGGGGTACACAATTTCTTAATAAAGTGGAGAAGTTGCAGAATCGAGTGTAAGCATATTTTCAGGCGTAAGTTACGACGAAATTGATTCTCCTGACGTTCTTCAATCTTTTGGTTGGGAAACTCTGAAAAGATGAAGGCAGAAGACGAAGTCTGTCATTCTGTAATATTCTAAACGATTTTACTGCTTTCAAGTTGAAACAGCTGTTGATCGGGGGTAGCATGACCAGACATACTACTCTTTGAGAAATAGTGACACCGATATACTTCTCCCAAAACCGAGAAAGGAATTTCTAAAGGAAACTTTTAAATACAACGAGGCCAAGCTTTCGAGCAGTGTTTTTGGGGATGCAAAAAAGGCATGATCTATCTCTACATTTAAAGGAACTGTTAATCATCAATAGCATTAGTGCCAGTCACTGAGGCCACATCTCCAGCATTTTGTATTTAGCTATTCTTTTCTTTTTCTGCTCTTCCTAATATTTTTATATCATTTGTTATAAGAACATTATTTTCGGGGTTTTTTCCATATTTTTTGTTTTTCAGTCGACGCCTCTAAACAAAACCAACTTATGTTGATGACGCTGGCGTCTTGAAATAAAGTTGTACATACATACGTACATACATTAAAATGTGGCATGATAAAAATAGCGATATAAACAACCTTTTTACCCTGGTTTACCCACAATATACCACAATTCAAGACATCCTTCTATTGCTAAATACGACTAAAAATGACTAAGAATCAGTCACCTGCTAACTAATAAAAGTATAACAAAAATATAACCCAACAAGTCACTAAGCCACTACAAGTCCATTAAATTTCATTAGAAATAGTAAGATTTGATAAAGTGAA
>JAOBYK010266675.1:0-43105 GCA_025434845.1 Phenganax subtilis | reverse complement strand
TAAGCGTTAAAACGCTAAACGAGACAGAAACGTTTTTGGAAACGCTTGAAAACGGCGCTCGTGTGCACAGCCCCTTACACAGGCATTCTTGCAACGATTTTTGTCCTCTAGGCTTATGTGATTGAATAGAATGACTGAGGGAAATATTGGTAAAATTGTTGGATTAACTATGCATTTCGGATATTCACTCAAAAAGCTGTTCTCCACTTTGGCGTTTTTTGCACGCACAGCACGTGCACGCACGTAAAAGTTGATATCCTTCAAATTTTTCTAGTGTTTCTAGCTTCTAAAATTGCACGACCAAATCAACATGTAATTATCTAAAATTCAAAGTTTTAAACAATTCTTCTTGCGGTTGTTTATGAAATAGGTTTTACATATTGCCATTTTTACATGCGTGTACGTGACTGCACGTGCGTCTAAACAACGCGTGACTGATAAGCCGCCGTGGCAGTATCGCATTCAAAAATCGTAGCAACAATCGCCCACGTGTACCAAAAACATGTTTTTAACTTAGCAGAATGTTTGAATATGTTTCAGTAAGCCGTCAAAAGTTTACCTTAACTAATGTCTATTCAGCTTTGCAATTGCTCCGTTCTAACATCAGTAGGTCGTACTTTGATGTATAAGGGCAACAAATCTATGTTGTTCAATTTAAACGGAATCGTTAATACAATAGGTGATGACAAAATCTAGTACAGTCCAACCTTTCTAATATGGATATTAAAGGAACAGCGCCAAATTTGCGTATTAGCAAGGTGCTTGCATCACACAAAGGTACTTTTTAAGCAAGTTTTCGGCGCGTCACCTTCGAAAATAAATCGTGCATTCATTGGAACGATTCATTGCTCTGGCCTAACTGATCATCAGGGGAATCGTGCTTAGGCGAGACACGATTGCGACCAAAAAATGTCTTATTTTTACCACACTTAGTTTCTACGGCGCCAATATTTTCTTGGTTTGGAGTAGTACACCCTGCAGTAGCATCTTTACCGATTGAATCACATTTTGTCTCTGATGTAGTAGTATCTGGTGTATCACTTGTTTCACAGAGATGAACCTCTGGTCTATCACTCAATCCATTAGGATCAATTGCTAGCGATAACTCCGATGTTTTCTCACGGGGGGGAGTTGGCGAACGAATTTCAATTCTAGTAACAGCTTGGATATTTTCAGCAGAGGAATTAGTGGTCGTGATAGAATTAGTATGACTTTCCCAAGTAGGTTCACTAATAGGTTTACAATTACTTGAAGCGTTACTAGCTACTCGCTCAGAACGAGCGTTCTTTTCATGTTTCGTTGTACCGCCATCTTCTTGTCCAGGATTCTGACGTTCAATATGTATCTTGTAATCTGTATTCATCTTACAAGTCTTCGTTCCTGATCTATCATTGCTCTGGCAAGCACTTGAAGTGTTATTCTTGTGTTCTTTTAAATATTGGATGGGGTTTTCCAAATGAGCGGCAAAATCGTGATGCATTCTCTCTGCAGTGTCCTCGCCTTCACTGTTTTGAGCCAATTGGTAAAAATTCAACTCACCCAAATCTCGCAACATTTGAAAACTCTTTTCCCCAACCATAAAAATAGTCGGATGTAAATGCGAGTTTTCGGTATTTGTTGACTGAACAATAACAGCCTGCGAAGGAGAACAGCCCATTTTAACATAAAGTTACGTGGAATTTACTTTAGATATTATTAGTACTTTATTTTAACCTATTTGCATAGCTTTCTCTCGCGGTTGTAACATGATTTGTCCTCACAACAGACAGAAGTACGTAAGAGATTAAATATTTTACAGAGATCCAATCCCAAAATGCATTGCACAAGCAGCTGGCTCTTTACATATAGATTATAAAAATCCTTTTAAGTAGTCGATCTCAGACTCAAAGACATTGATTATATTCTACTTAGTCTCACCAGTGATGAAAATAATAGCAATTGAATATTGCACAAAATTCGATCTCTTTCGAAATTTCTCTCTCTGTTGAAAGTTTTAACGACACTACGTGATGAAAAACAACTTGAACTGATAAAAAACTATTTTGATCAATAAATATAACCTGTCAAATTTCGCTTTATGATCAAATAAGGATTATTGGCAACGCATATCATTAGGATTGAAATATTGAAGAATAGGAAAACCTTCAAACCAAACCATTCAGGCATCATCGTAATTCATTCATAGCTTCGAAATCAAATACTCGTTTTTCTACATCCTATTCGAAAATTGTATATTATATAACTCCAAATTAAGTATTTCACTTGTTAAATATGCATTTAAGATGTTTAAAAGACTGTAACTAGATTTAGAATGTGTCATTAATACATGCACGTGTGTAATGACAATGCATAAAACCGTCATAACCAAATATGTCGAATTTCTGAAAATAACTGAAAAAATACTGCAGTGCATGCCCATCAAGATATTGAAATGTGGGCGACACATTAAAAAGCATAAAATAGACAAAATAATTTATATACTATACTAAATTTTGCTATAACCTCATTGGCTACAATTCATTTCTCCAATGTTTGTATATCATAGAATAATGTATCTTTACAGATTTACGACTCGAAGTGAATTGGACACAGGAAACGAAAGATATTGCCATACTAGTCTGACAAAATCCACGTATAAACTGTAAAAATTTAAAAAACCATCGATGAAGTACGCATGTTGTTTTAGAAGGAAAAGATAACAGATATTAATAAATCTGGCGGTTGGTTGAAAAACGTGCTTCATGCGCGAAACTCTACGTTATAACCAAAATTCTCTGTTCTGCACTGAACTATATATTATAGCTCAGTGTTGTTGTCAGTTAGGTGACCTATGAGTCTTTACTTCACGATGCAATATCGTAGCCTGCGTATCATACGGTGTTTTGAGATCGCCCACGCACCTCCCTCCCCCCTAACTACCGTTAGCTAGTAAATTGAATGCAAATTATCAAGACGTTTCAACTCATAACCAAACGCAACGTCCAGTAACGGCTAATCACTTAAAAACATTCAGATCATTAAAAAGTTCGTCTTTTAAGCAAAGATCTTAAACTTTGGTTCATTCTTCGTTTTCTTAAAAAAAACTGGCTAATTGTGTTGTTGTTGTAACGTCTTTCGAATTATCTGAAAATGGCCAATTCATCCCACGCTGGATTTCTTGCATAAAGGACAGCTCCTTTTGAGCCTGCTAATTACCTTGTATCACATGGTGCTCTTATATTGATTGCCCCTCATTCTTGTAATAATAACGTTATTATCAAAAGTTTCGAAAGATAATTGACACAACTTTTTTCATCCAAGAACTTCACACGAACCAATGAAATCGCATGATTTGCTACATTAGAATAAACGGCAAACATCGAACAGTTGCGAATATCACTATTCAGAAACTCAAACAGCATAAAAGAGATTTGAGGATATTTACAGTAATTCAGAAATGCAAGCGCGAAGATTTAAATCAAGTTACATTCTTCTTCAGCGGTCGGTTTCAACTTTTTACGAAATTAATCAAGAAGCAATTTTGTTATACCTCTCCGTTTGTCGAGTCTTTTTGCTTTGATTTCTTTTTGGATTTCTTGAGACTGCTTGTTGGTTTTGACGTAATAACAGACGCAGATTCATCGAGTTTAAAAGCCATGTTGAAAATTTAGACTGACACTATAAGTAACCTTTAACACTTCGATTCCTTTAATACTTTCTTTCCAACTTTTTTGTTTGTATCAAGCTATATTTTCACCGAACACCCAAAGACATTCACTTCTGTTCACACCCTTTAAAACGAATTCAATGGTCAGTTTTGGAAACCACGACAAAAAACATCAATAATAAACAAGAGAAAGCTTTCCAGATCGATCGAAAAAAACCGCCTATTAAAGTTAAACGTTGACGGCATTGATTGCACGATCTTTGGTTAACTTATCTGTCATATCTTCTCGCATAAGTTGTCATTTTTTATCACTTAACAAATCAATAATGTATAACTGTTTACAAGTACAAATGTCTATCGCCGTGGGACGCAAGTAAAACACTATATGGCTGAAGTTTGTTTGTTTTTGCTCGGTGAAAACGTTAATATTCGGCGCTTTGATAAGCTAAGTAGGGCTATAGAAGGGCGGCATATAAATTGCATACTTATTTGAATAACAACACAATGACATTTCATCAACATTGAAAGCTAAAAAATAATCGTGTAAAGTCCAATATGCAGCCGTATTACAAAGAGGCTTTCTTCACGGTCAATATGCTGATTAGATAAAAGCCTGCGCACAGGCTGTAGGGATTGTGCGGTTGAGGGCGAGAAATGTAATCAGTGAAAGTAGCTGAATAACCTAGATTTTTCATTACTGCCAATCATTATGCATTATTGCAAACAATTCAACAATTCGAAAAATAAACAAACCGAGCAAATAAACATTTTTCTAGGCAGCGGAAGCGTAAAATATCTATAGTTTTAAACTTCAAATTATTTATGGAGTCGTGTAACAGATTCTCTTAAAACTTTATGAACTGATGCGTTTATGACTTAAATATACCTAGTTATTGGTGATAAGTATATACTGATTATTTACGTTCTGTTTGTGTTTGGGCAAAATAAACTATTTGCACCATTCACAGTAACATCAAGTGTAA
Source organism: Phenganax subtilis (assembly GCA_025434845.1). Taxonomy (NCBI): domain Eukaryota; kingdom Metazoa; phylum Cnidaria; class Anthozoa; order Malacalcyonacea; family Clavulariidae; genus Phenganax; species Phenganax subtilis. Next base: position 38,476 of record JAOBYK010266675.1, on the reverse strand, counting down.
AATATTTGAAACGTTGACATTTCAAAAGCTCTTTGTTTTATTGCTGTGTTGTTTAAAGTACCATCAACAGTAACCAATGAGATAGATAAGTGTCATCCACTGTTACTTGAAATTCGTTTAGTGTTGCAGCTGAAAGGCTATTCATTGACATTAACCTCAATATCAAGATTGCTTTTGAGTGCCAGTTGATCATTGCCATAATTCAGCGATACTTCACTGCCACTGTTGTTCATCGATTGTCCGCTATTCAAAGACTGTTCACTTGCTGTCGTGGCAGGGGTATTACAGAGAGTTAACGACACTGAACTCCCAGAAACTGGAGTCTTTGATACAGATTTCGAACTACTGGTCAGATCCAAAGGTAACGACGTCATTGGTCTCAAAGCGGACGACGATCCTCCAATATTACTCGAAGTTTTCCGAGAAGCTGACGGGTGGGTTACATCGCGTGCCGTAACACCACGAGCTGCAAAGCGGCTCTTTTTGGACAAAATTGCTCTAAAAGCTTTACGATATTTTCTGTTACGAAACGAATAAATTATTGGGTTAAACGACGAGTTACAAAAAGCCATAGTTATTGCAAGCTCGTAAACAACACCGCTATTCAAATTCGAATTACTACTCAAGCGAAACACGAAGAATGGCAGCCACATGATCGTGAAACACGCAATGACGTAAACCATGGTCAACGTGATTTTTTTCTCGTTTTTGCGTTGCGTTTGCTCGCGTGCTGTAATGCTTGCATTTCGTTTTGATTGCACTGCGAGAAACATAAGAATCGCCACGTAACATGCAAATATCCAGATGTAACCAATGACGAAACTTGCCGCAGAAAAATAGGACGTTCCTTGACGAGAAACAGTATAGCGTAATATAGAATAGAGCAAAGCAATGAGCCAAGCTGCGGAGATGAGAACCACAAAACGTTTAGTATGCGCATTGCGTACAGTATTCAGAGGTCTCAATATGGCTAGAAGTCTTTCAAAGCTTATACAACAGAGCAAAAAAAAGGACGCAGCGCACGAAAAGTTGCCAATTGCTCTGTAAACTTTATCCAACGTACTTGTGCACTCCAAATCTCCTGTAATCCTTCCTAGAACAACTCCGACCATAAGAGGTTGACATACAACGGTCACAATCAGATCTGCAGTAGCCAAACTTGCCATATAATAGTTGATGATACTATGCAATGAACTCGTTCTCCACACAGCCAAACAAACAAGACTATTTCCAATTCCACCGACAATTGTTGATAACAAATTTGCAATTACCAAAGCTGAAGACCAATATGGGGCTATTTCACACGAATCACTTGAGTTTATGAAACTCATACTGTTGTTCAAACTTGAAGTCATTTTTCGTGTTCATAACACTGAACAAAATATTTCAGACTGAACTGAAGCGCAGACTGAAGTGCCAATGTTTTCAAATGAAACTTCCTCGTTTGTGAATGTTTCCGTAAACACAAACGTCTGGGAGGGCCCTTACATCACTTCACTGTCTCTCATATCCACTCATATACTATTCAAGATCCATTAACATCCGGAAGCCTTTTGAACAGGTCTTGAGAAATTGCCAACTGCTTAATTCTTTAGCCAAGAAACGCAGTAAATGAAGCCGAGTTTTTCTTAAGCTTGCTAGCTGTATTGGTCAAGTTACTGTCAAAGAAAAACATGTTATAATATTCATTATTTCAAGCAAAAAACAAGGTGCTATATAGCTGTCATTATTTTATGTCATACCAGTTTTTATATTGAACGTCCATTGAATTCGAATTTCCTTTAACGTAATTCCTTTAATGGCCTGAATGAGCGCTCACTCTTAAAAAAAAACAATAAGATATGTGACAGTAGCAGATCAATAAATATGAAAACGTGCCTAAAGTCTTGGTCAAATCACGGAGCAAATTTATAAGATAAAAATTATCGCACCAGAAGAAAAACAAGGCAATCAGTTTTAAGGTGAACTATGTATAAATATCAAGCAACTGTTACTGTTCAAAAGGCAATTAAATTACGACAGAATAAGTTTGCCTAACTATAGACAAAGAATATTGCATCATTTCATTATGTTTTTAATATTCAAGGGTTTTTCTCAATCATAGTGGCCTAATATTGACGCCTATCTATTATTTGTGCTGCCTCAAAAAATTTAATTGTATTTGTTATCTTTCAAAACCCGGCTGCAAATCTTTTCTGTAAACAAGTTAAATTACTTCTTTAATAATGTTTATCTACTAGGATTACGCCAAGCAGTTTAAATTAACATCCAGTACGATATTTTTCATCAATAAAAAGAATTTGACAACCTTTTAAACATCTAAACTAACAAACCTTTCAATATCCCAAACCATATTGTGCCGCCATTTTGTTAGAACCACTACATACGTCTTACATGACAAACAAACGAAAAAACTAGACAACTTTCTTTAATATTGCTTAGAACTGTCTATTGATAAAGTTTTTTTTATAGTTTCCGAAAAACTGCACCTTAGTACAACAAGGAAACTCTTTGAATATTGGGGATATCGTATCTGCGCGTCGAAGCAACAGTTTGAACTTTTCCCTCCGTCACTTCCTCAAAAACAGCAGGACTTTTTGCACGCCTTCCGCAAACGCATATTTAGATCACGAATAAAGTTAAGCTAGACGAACAAATTTTGGCACGTACAATTCGTCAAGAAACTTGCCAAAGAAAATGTGATCGTCATAGACAATTGGCAATTACACATAATTTAATTCAACTTTTAAATGTTTATGAGCATATGGCAAGTGTTCTTGAGTGTAAATCTGACTTGTCATAAGTGATGAAAGGAACAGTAGCCTCTTATCAGAACGGATTAACCTCGTTCCCAGGGCCATAAATGTCACACAACAACAAATCCACATCTTGATCCGCGAGCCCACGATTTTTAAGGTCACTAAATGACTAAATAAATCGCAGGCTCGGGTATAGACATTGCATAAGAGAGGACAAAATTACTTTATCAATCTGGTTGACAGGAGCAAAGGGATAATGATTAACGTACTAACGAATTTCACTTACTTGAAATTTGCTCTACTTTCCTCTATGATTTTACGTTGTACTTACGTGATCAAGACGATTTAATCTCATTCAACAAAAGTATGCAATAGTAAGACATGCACTAGGACGAAAGTATAATGGATTCTGGAACCGTCAACTTGATCTGTTCTATTCATCTAAGATTATCAATACTTTGACGTCTTTGCCTCATTTTAGTCGCTGCTTCTCTGATCTGAAAAACAAGAGATACGAACGTACAGCGGAACAATGTCTTGGTCGCATTTAAAACCTTTTGAAAGACACATGCTAATTTCGAAAACTTTTCCAGAAAACCATCGATATGAATACATATACAAGACAAATTAGTGAAGCACAATTGGCAATTTAAAAACAATCGTGAAAAAGCAAGGGGGGGGGGGGCAATTTACCTGATTGAGATGTTCCACTTTACTAAAATTCTTTTCCGCAATTTCTTGCTGCTGTTTCTCCAACTACAGAACGAGATATAGATGTACACCTACTGTTCTTTTTTCTTGTATTTCAACGAAATAAGATCACAAAAACAATGACCAGAAGAAAGACATAACCTCCAGTTCTTACCTTTACACACGCTTTGACTTCTTCAATGAATTTTGCCCACAAACCAAAAAATTCTTCCGGAGTTTCCTACATATTTCAGCAGGAGAAAGATGTCATGGAATAATAGAGAGCTTTAAGCAAGCGGTGTTTTTGACAACATGGACATCGACCGGAAATAAACTTGACGTTTCCCACCAATCACCGTGTTTGACCCAGTCCTTTGACGTTTCTCATGCCGTTTGTGCTGTCAAACACCTCGCTTGCTAAAGCTCTTTAATGTTTAAGATACCATTTTTATATGAGTAATACAATCTACATAAACAATGTATAGAATAGTTTTTTTATCCTCAATGCTCCATCAGCATTAGCTGTTTATCAATGTACCTTTTTCCCGTCCGAATCCCAGCGAAAGTACTCGACGGCATCGCGAAAGGTCTGCTCTGCTTTCGCCATTTTATCTGTGACTTCAGAAATCTTTTCCTTGCCTAAGAAATATCAAAATATGTTTTAACACAGGGCACGTTTACAGATTATCAGTACAGTGGCTAGGATAATTTCTGCATCCAATTATAAACGCAGAACCATTCTTAGATTTGGCATACTCGCGTACAAAATGGGCGTTTTAGATTCTAATTCTCTTAAAGTGAGATCGAAGTGATAAATTTTTCATAGGATTCGTAAAACTGTTCGTTTAAAACCAATGCACGTACCCGTGGATTGAAATTTCATCATTTTATTCTCGAAAGGGTTTCGCTGGGCGAGTGAGCACTCGTCAAGAATTTGTTTCACCTAAACAACCACACCAACAGAATTTAGACCACAGTGGACAGACCAAAAGGCTAACTAGGTAATACTAAGAGTGACTATGACCTACTATATCTTTGCTGCTGCAAAAATTTCTTGAGCCTATAGATATATAGTTTTCATTTTTAATTCAAAAACATTGTTCATTTATATTCAAAAAACCTACTTGGGCTTCAGTCTCGTCCAAAAGCTTAGACGTTCTTAGCAATTCTAAAAACAAGAAATATATTTGCTGTCAAATAGCCGTGTTTACGGAAGCACGAATTCTTATGAAAACTGAGTTGCCATTCTTTTTCAAATGTATAACCAAAGAGCATTTTCTTTACAACTACAAACCTTCTCTTAACTTGTGAAATGAAACCTACAATAAAAAGTAAAAAAACGGTTGTATTAGTTCAATTTAAACGCGAAATAAATCTTAAAATTTGATTTGAGTTTTGGTGGGAAAATCTCAAGCACGATATTAACCAATCAGAACTCGCGTACGATAAAAGAACATTCACCTGAGCTGCATTTGACAAAGAAACTGGACTAGGCAGGCGAGATTCGTTCTTGTTTTTGTCTGAATATCTTTCATATTGTTTCAAATATTGCTTCACTGTGTACTGCAGTAAGTTCAAATCAGAATCCTGCAAGATGGCAAGGAAGTTGAAAATGAATACAGCACACAACACTAAACAATTTTAAAGTTTGTACGATAAATGAGAGCGGTGCTTATTTGAAAGAACGTTTACTTGAGAACGGCGTTTAGTCGAAGGCGCCGCTTAATCAAAGGCAAGCGCCTATTTGAGCGAGGTGCTTATGTATCGAATGCGGTTAATCCAGGGAAGTGATCAATAAGGGGAATACCGAATATGAAGATCATGCTATATCCCCAAGCATCCACAAACAATCATGAACAGCCCTAAACATTCACAGACACTCTCTCTTATAGAAGACTGTATACCTTTGCTTTGACGTCCCGCAATTTGAGCAGTACTTCCAAATGGAATCCATCAGCCTGACCACGGGCAGTATTACCATTCATGTAGTTGCCGTACGCCAGAACGAGGCCGAGAAGCGCAGCAATCTCAGAGCTAAGGAGAAGGAAAGAGTTTTACAATCGAACAATGTTCATCTATCCTACGACTTTCGATAGAAAATAATTCTCTCACATATATGTATTCACTGATAACACATACTTTGTTGTTACGACTTTACAACTTTCCGTAACACAAGTTAAACTTCGTTCTGAAAACAAACCAAAATATAATATGAACACAAAGTAAAGTCATTCCAAAAAAATTTTAAATTTATATGTACCAATGCCGTGAATGATTTCTGAGAACTTATCCTGGAATAACCAGCATTCCAAGCGTTCCTTGAAATGTTTCATTTTCATCAACTCTTTCATAAATTCCTCAGGTTTATCCAAGGGAACTAAATAACAGTAGAGAAAAATTATAAACACTATTCTCTGCATATATTTGACGGCTTAAGTAATGGCGTCAAAGTCCTGAGGCCAGTTGTTCGAAGCTGGATTACCGTTAATCCAGGGTTAAATTTATCCAGTTTTATTAGTTTCTATTCAGCACTATGTTTACTTGATTCAAAACTTTGCAAGTTAAGACTTCTGTTGTTCCAGTCAAGATTCACGGAAAAATATTTCGAATTTTATTTTAACAAGCAGTTAAACATTGTGCTTCAAAATCTACCTTTACCCAGAATTAAACTAAGCAGCTTTTGAACAACCGGCCCCTAACAATTTATGAAAAACAAAAGCTAGAAAATCTACCCGCTGGTGTTTTTTTCAACTGCTCTTCAATTAACTGGACTTCCTCCTCTTTTGGATATATATCGTAAATAGATTGAAGACTAAAGACAAAAAATAACCAAGACTTTAAGTTAAACTTTATATAATCATAAGGCAACATCATTGCACTTGAATAATAGTTATTCAGCTGGAAAGGGGAAAAAATACACTTGTGCTTGACAGTAATACGCATACCTATCGATATCAACAACAGAAGTATCCATATTATAAACAGCATTTCTGATATCTCCAAGCTGACAATTTAAGCTGCTCATTTTGATGCCAATTGCTCGAGATCGGTTCGTCTCCAATAATTTGACAACCTGAACAATGAAAATAAGTTTTATTTTAAGTAATCATGAAAACCTAAGACACAGAGTATATTCCAACAATGCTGGTGAGTTTGAGTATGAGGCACACAGAGCAAGGAATAGAGGGAGAAATTTAGAAACTCCAGCTGTATTATATAATTCACCTTTTTTCCACTGATGTGCGCAAAATGTTTATCATCACGGAGAGACTTTGTTCTTTTCAGTTTACGATCAGCATTCTTTTTGCTGAAAAGCCTGCAAAAGGAGAAAGTATAATCTCGTGCACTAGTGCAATGGATCTTTATGGATCTCATGGAAGAATAGTTGTTTGGAATTGATGTAGAGTTTAAAGACTTGGCCATACCTTTCAAATTCATTCGTGTCAAAGGTTGGTTCTTTGATTTTCTTCCAAACACTTTTCCGTCTGGGTGCAGACTCTGACAAAAATATTGTAAAGAAATCGTTTAGGGAATTATGTGTAAAATACATTATTAGTAATCAACTCTAACAATTTCAAGGGGGAATATGACAAATTCACAATAATCATGAATAACATCACAAATTTTCACTACCCTGGTTTGTAAAAACGAATGCAACTTATAAAGAAGTTACAATTCAAGAACACAAAGCTAGACTGGGACTAGACTTCAATTTTGATTTCTTAATTCCGACATATTTTGTCAAACCATAGTAGTGATATTGTATGATTATGTCTTTGTACCATTAGAAGCAATAATTCTGTTCCAAAACAAAGGTTTCATCTCAGTTTTTGGGTTCACGACTGGCTTGCTGGGTTTCACAAGGGTCTCATTCAGGGAGGGGGGTGCAGGGACGAAGGGTAAGGCGGGAGGAGGGGGTGGTGCAGGTGACTTGGGTGAAATGACACGATTCTCTGCCGACACCGAACCACGGGGTGTGGCTTGGGGAGTGAAAGATGGTGACGGCACTGTAGAATTCCCAGGAGACACCACAGGCGTTGATTGAGGTGAGTACACTGACGTCACGTCTGAAGTCGAGGCTAAGCTCTCGTTTTCATGAAGTTCGCCATTCTTCTGTCTGCGAAGGTAATCCACTTGCAACTGAAGCTCAGTAATCTTATTTTCGTAGACTCGTTTTTGAACTTCAAGACGCCTCTCGAGTGATTCCCGAGAATCCAGCGACTCTTCCCGAAGCCTTGACGGCGAGATGTCACCATCTACCAAGGTACTAGAAGCGAGACTCAAAGAATCAGAACGAGCGTGATTCGAACTCGGAGAGACTCGGTTTGATCGCTCATGAGGCTGTTGGTTTATATTCAGCCGCGGAATGAAATTGTCCGGTGAAGTCTTTTGCTGGTGAGTACTGTTCTGGTTTGGGGACAGTTCGGGCCCTGAAAAAAAAATGTGAAAGCTAGAAACGAATGGGTTTTACATGACGAGTTCAATTGTTCGTGTTTACGACGAACAAGTAAGAAAACTAAAGACGACGGAACGGAAATATCATTCTCTACCTTCAGTTGTACTCCCAGATGGTATATGCATGACTTTTCCATTCGTTGGGAAAATCTTACTCTTCTTCGAATTAATATCCAAACAGTTTGATTTAAACTCCACGTTTGTAGCTGGCGAAGTCTCTTCAGTTTCGCCATTCGCCACGATACTCTTCAACACATTATTATTCCCGTCTAAAAGAACACTGTACTTATATTTCTGTTCACTCGCTGACTGATCTTCAGCGTTGATGACGTCCGTTTCGCTCTGATTGGCTGAGCTATCTGCGCCGTTCCGTGAGCCGATTGGATGATGACAATATGACGTTGTTTTCTTAAATTCTTTCAGTTTAGCAGTATAAAAACTTGTATCACCATTCTGATCTGAATCAACTCGATATTTCTCTGGCGGTAATGTCTCATCCTTGGCCAGAAGATCAGCAAGACTTTTAGGCATTGAGCTACCATTAATTTCTACTTCATCAATTGAACGTTTCTCATTTCCAATCGCCTCTTCAGAATTTTTTTCATTTAGTGTCACCTCAAATGATTCGCTTTTATTGCCTGTGCTGTTACTTTTCACTGCTTCACTTTTTCCAAATGATTTTTTCGTATCAGCATTTTCATGTTCGCGTTTGACCAATGGTTGTTTTGACTTCAATTCGTTCAAATTTGCAGCGCTGTTAGTGGACTTTTCTGATAAAGTTCTCGAGGGGTTTTTATCCTTCACGAGCAAGTTGTGAGCAATACCATTCTCGTTAATAACCACAACATCATTTAAATGAGACGAGAGAGACTTGCGTCCTCTACTCCCAAGTTTTGTTTTATTTGAGTCCACCAAGTTGTCTTTAATGACAACAGTTTGAGTTTCGTCGTTAAATGATGAGCCTCGTTGTCGTGTAGCTTTCCCGCCATTTCCTTTGTATTCGTCAGCACCTAGTAATGAATTTCGTCTTGCTCTCACAGAAGGTACAACAAGATAGTCCCCATTTACAGACAAGTTCATTTGACTATTACTTGAAGTACTCCGAGTGTTCTCCCCCTCTTTGTTCTGACTGACTGCAACAGAAGGCACTGTTGTGGCGATATTTTCCGACAAAATAACTTTTCCTTTGCTGTCCCCGTCCTTCGAGTTGCGACTTTCGGTTGAAAATTGTCTCATAGCTTCCCCTCGCTCTTTCACCGAGTTCTCAATAACTACGTTAAGATTATTCGTGCTTGATTTGCCACGCATTACATCGTGGTTCACACGCGTGTCGGGACTCCCACGTATCTCGGAGCTTTTCTTCACTTTATTTTGCAATTTCAGTTCAAAAGCATCCCAACCATTCTTCTCCTGATGACGATCAGAATTTTCCTCCGCTAGATGAGAACTTTTGGTTTCTACATCGTTGCTGCTATCATTTTTCTCAAAACTTTGACTATTCTTCGCGTCTTTCTTTAACAAATACGACAAAGAAGGCGAAAGTGTTTTCTTAATATTTTGTTTTTCTTTGAAGGATTGCGAAGTCTCAGACGCTTTAGGATTAAGAGAAACTTCGACACTCTTAGGACTTCCAGAAGACGATAATTTATCTTGCAAAATAACAGGAGGATTCGCCGCCAGCTTTTCAGACTCCTGTTGATTTAAAACTATCTCGATCTTGTTAGCTGTCAAATTCTCCTTAGCCTTAATGGATTGACCTGGTTGAGCCTTTAATACAGGCGATGTCTTTTCACGCGAATTACTTCCTGATGTTGGCACATTCGTACGAATTGAGCTGCCAAGAGAGTATGACTTTACCGCGTCTTTTTCTAATAATCTTTGAAGATTCGTCGAAGGTCGTAGTCCGTTCATTTCTGTGGTTTTTCCAGGGGATAATTTAACGTGGCTACTGGGTCTTTGCGAGCAACTGTCATTAATCTTCAGAACAGACAACAAATATAAAGGAAAAAACAAATGGAGAATATAGTTAGCGCTATTTAACAAAGAACTCTTCTGGCGAAATGGAATTACACGAGTTTAACAAGAAAGATATCTTTCATTTTTCTATAAACAATACCAATGAAAGAAAAACTTAGGCGACAAATAATTAGTATTATCCACTAAAAATGTTCTTAAGAAATGATAATTAAAGTATTATCAGGATCAATGATAATTATACATACATATTTGTAATATTCGAGTCATTTAAAGTGCTTATATCAAGGTCAGATATAATTGTAATATTTATTTGAGTCATTTCAAGAAGAATGGCAACTGAAAGAATAAACTGAAATTCTTTGGCTGAGATCAATACGGGGAAAAATATACAGAGTTCACTGTGGAGAATATATTAAATGATCTTTTTTTTCTTCCTTTTTCTGTTTACAATCCGTTTAAAAGCAAGAAGAACAGGAAAGGACTGTTTGTATAAATAAGTATTAAAAATAATAATAGCAATAAGTGACCGAACCATTACAAACAAGCAAAATGCAATAAAAACAAATCTAACCTCTCGACTACTCCGTTTTCTCACCGTCTCCTTCTCGACGTTCTCGTGACTATTCTTCGGGCCAGCCCGTACGACGCCCGGTTTGTTGTCGGCCGCTTCGAGTTCTTTCCGATTAATGCAATACAATCGGTCACTGTCGTCGAACTTTCGTCGGTTTGTGATGCACGTAATAATTTGTACGTCGAGCAAGTTTTGAGCGTAGTCTAGGGCCGAGTTTCTTGAGGTGAAGTTTGACGAATCAGTGAGCAAGGTAGACAAAAGAGTTTCACCTGAAAATACGTCATGATAGGTTTGCCCGCACCAGGTCTTTGAGCCGAGCTAGAGTGCAGGAAAATAGATTTCATATCAGTAATAAATTCATGGGAATGATTAGCCAAACAAACAGTTAGGACACATTCTGAATGATTTGAAAAGAATGAAAATACGGCCTTAAGACTGGATATAATATGGCTTCACTCTTAGGAATGGCTTGAAATGAATTTATTTCTGGGGCTGAGCTGAGCAACTCTAATATGGGAAAACTATCAAGAAAAGAGTGGTAGAAGCAACTGAAATCTTGCAAAATTATCATTGAACAATGCTTATATTAGCTATGAGTCCATATTCAAAACACATCCACAAAACAAACTTTTGAAAACACTGCAAATCGAGCTGCAAATCAAATAAGTCACTCGCTCGTTGCTGTATACTTTGTTACATACATATCATTAAAACTAGATACTATAAAGAAACTAGTTTAAACTTCATATACTAACCCTGTTTTGTCTTATAAAAATAGGGGCATTTTAATTGTCATTATCTGAAAAGCAAGCTAGTGGGCCACCTGCTCAGTCTATGCTGTTTTGCTAGTTCAAATTTCGCCACAAAAACGGTTTGAAAAACTAGTAATATAGTCTCATATATATTTACCAGTCGAGTAGTGGCTTTAGACACACATACGCGAAATAACTCTTGTAGTAATGTGGAAGACGAAAATGAATTAATGCTTCCTACTTTAACCGAAAAGATTTTTGAAAATAAAATCATGCAAAAACATGACGAATTCGAAGATAAAACGCTATAATTGTCTCCGAAAAGCCAAAAGTTAGTTAGTTAGGTACGAGTATCGGACTAGAATGCAATGTCTGATGATGAATATACTTCATTGTCAAATAGCCGAGAAATTAACATTGAATTGATGAGCGTATTAAATTTAGGCATGATATAGCGATGCTCAACAATGATAAGCCAGCCGTTTGAAGTCCTAACAGTTTTTTTTAACCCAGTCAGGACATTTGCTCTAATAGTAATCTAAAAATCACGTAGTTCTAGCTCAGCTGTACAAAATAAGCTTTATACGTGTAAAATTAATCTACTTTTCAGTTCAATTTAAAAACAAAAATCGTATTTCAATTATACGAACGCAACGGATGAATTGACGAACATAATACTGAAAAGAAGCACAAGATATAAAAGTTTGAATGTATTTTCTACTCACATTTGACGACGAAACAGCTGTCTCCAGGAGGGTTTTCAAAACAGCGTGATTTAGTAAAACCATCTCTTGAAAGGAAACTAAATACAAAACTCTTCAAGCGAGAATATTGTAGTTTTCTCCCCCGCCAATTAGCAACCTTTCATTTATATTATACATCTCAGTGGTAACTGGCTTACAAACATGCACTCGTTGCACAAGTTTCAGGGCTCGCAAACTTAGGACAAATTTGCCGAACAGGTATGCCCTAAATCATCACAAACCGCACGGAAAATTTGCATAATATATAAAATTAACACGACGTAATAAAATAGTCTGAAAAACACTTCAGAAATTTGACATAAACGAGGCAAATAATCGTTAAAAATATTTCATGGGAAGACTAATCCTCAAGACAAAAGAACTGTTGAAAATTTTCCGCCCACTGGGGTGTAATTTCTAAAAAGAAAAGAACCCCCGAGGTCACGGACTATTGAAGACGAATAAGAGTGCAAATTATTACGCTTCACCAAGTTTAGAAGTACATCTCCGATAAAAACGTGCAGTTTTAATTTTACGTGACAATGTTGTAATAAAAGTCGCCAAAATCTCATACGTTAATATTACACAAGACGTATATTTGAATTGAGTTTGACAACGAGAGAGGAAATTTCGAAAGAATAAATGCAATACAAAACGATAATTGCTCCGTCCGCCATCTTGGATCGCACACGTCAACATAGTTGCTATGGCAAATCACACGCGTTGCATTAGTATGATGGGTCAATGTGCGAAAAGTTACCAGAAATTTGCTGGGTAGTTCAAAGCACCCTCTCTCTAATCTAGCTAGTATTCTAAAATTTTGTGTAATATCTTTCTAGCAGTAACGTTTTCGAGCTAAGAATAAGAATTGATAGATGCAAACTATCATACGTGCTCCTCTGGCATCTAGCATTCCCGGCTTACGACGACAAATTCCGAGTAGCAGTCGACGACTTCGGAGTTCAGTTCATGAGCACTTCAAGCTGGACAAGACGGGCACTTGTATCCCCCGGCATTCGATACGGCAGGAGACCGGCGAATGTTATCAGAGCTCTCGCTTGTTGGCGAATATTTTTGCGAAACTGTGGAGGAAAAAAAAGTCAGACAACACCTTTACGAAGTGAACAGCTTGAGAAATCTTACCAGCTTGTCAAGCCATGAAAACGAAGTTCTTGCATAAAAAGGTATATGGCAAATTTTTACATGATTGAAATGTAATGGATATGTACAATCCCTGACCTTGATGTAGACACTTCAAAACTGAAATATTTAAAACGTACCGCCTGAAGACCACCTTCATCGCGTCTTGGGGAACTTGGATAGTCTGGTCTGAAATAAAACTCCATGATATTAGCCTAACATAACCCACCAAACGCATCAAAATAATAGCGAGTTGAAGCTTTCCGTTTTTCAACAGAAGTCAAACGTCAGACAAAAAGATAGCTGCTGATATAAAGACAGTGCGACGAAGAAAGAATAGTATTAGCACAGAAGTTAAATTGGAAGTGGTTGACAAAAAGTGGAAAATATAAGAGAACAAAATGTGAACAAATTCTGCCAGAAAAATGACTCTGTCATTTGCCGTAGCTTTTAAAAGTGAAGCCTGAACTCTCTATTGCTTTATTTTTCACCTCCTTTCCTTGTATTTACTGTACAAAATTGTCATTGTAGCAATTAGTACGTCCGGAAGACATCTGCGAATCTAAAATACCAAAATACAAACTTAAATACCGCAATCATTTCACATTGTATAAGAGTCAAAAACCTACGGGAGCTTTCAATCTTTGAAAACTGAATCCTTGCCTAAAACTTAGTTACTTGGGTCCAGACTCTTACCTCGTCTGTGTACTGCCTAAATGCGGCTACTTTCTGATCAACGCTTTCACCACTCAATGGAACCAGTTGTAATTTCCTCATCACCTAAGTAAAAACAAGGCAGTTTTTGAAAACATGATGGCATTTACAAAACTCGTCAAGATTCATGAACTTGATTGTCTAAGCATGCAGATAAAACGTTACCTCTTCTCAGAGAATTGGTGGTAAAAGTGGTAATATGTGGATATCAAGTGTTTTCATCCGTTATCCTACAATGTAACTCTGCAATTATCGTACCTCGAAAGCTTCGTCCATTTGGTTTAAATGATACAAATCAAAGAATTGAATCAGATCACATAACAAGTAAAATGTATTGGTTCGAATACGCGATGCATTATTGCCTTGGCTCTTATACCTACACCAAAAAAAAAAGAAAATTTTTACAAAAATTTACAAACTTTAAGAAATTGAGACATTTAAAAAGCTTTTAAAAACCTGTTTGAAATATGAAGAGGTTGCTGATAATAACAGATAGTTTAAGCAAGTGGCGTTTTTGACAACACAGACGTCGACAGAAAGTAAACTTGATGTTTTCAACCAATCACCGTGCTTGACCCAGTCCTTTGACGTTTCTCATGCCGTTGGTGTTGTCAAAAACGTTGCTTGCTTCAGCTCTCTTATATCTCAAAGGACGGTAAAAATGATGTCTCGTGTATAACGCAAAACACGTTTTGATTCGTTACCTTTCAGCCACAGAGAAAGCCAAAGTTTTTAATCTGTCTCTATCCGAGTGAAGACTGGGAGCCACTGAGACCACCTAATATAGAATAAATGGGAAGCTACGGATAATACAGGTACAAAAGGGGTAAATAATGAACATATACAATGTTAAAACTTTTTTTGCTCAAGAAATCCTCTTTTACCTGACTAAGAAGCTTGTTAAGCACTTCAACAGTTTTCTCGTGATTCTAAAAAAGTAGAATATATTCTCAAACATTACATGAAGTACTAGATAAGAATTGGGAAAAGCGCTTATTATTGATGTAGCTATAAAACACCGAAAGTTGAAAACGAGGCGCTAGCCTATAGACTTTAATACACCCAACGTTCCAGTTTATTGTATTGCTTTCAAACGTACTTTTATTTAGAGAGAATATCAAGGACAAAGTTATGAACGCTTACTACCGTGTCACCAAGACTGTAAAATATCGTGCTGATTTGTTTGTGTTTAGCTTTTATTAATGAGTTTGAGAAGAAAAATTAAAGAACTTATATGGTTACTATGTGAATTTGAGTACAAGAACACAAAAAATTGCATTCGCAAACAAATCCAAAAGTCGCCAATGTCATGCAGACGCCGTTTGGTCGAAAATCTAAAGCTGTTTTTTATACTACAATGTCACTGCTCGTCTCACCTTGGCAAGATCATACAATCTGGCGGCCTCTTCAAATAAACCTTTCTCTTCCGTATCAGAAGCAACAACTTCAATAATATCTTCAACGTCATTTTGAAATTTCTCAATACAACCCAACTGCACAAAAAGACGACGAGAGTAGAATCACAGTACATCTTATAATCAAATTCCAATCCATCAAACAATCAAAAAACTAAAACACATGTACTGCTTTTAGAATAATATCTCACTTTTCGCGTTCCATCGGTTTCCATATGACCCAACAAAACATCAAACTGGAAAAAGAAGAAAATTAAAACAATATTGCAAGAACTTAACACACAATATTTAATGCTGCGAAAATCCATGCAAAATAATCCTTTACTTCTTTCGTTTCCAACACAAGTTCACTGACGCATTTACTGAACAAATTTTCACCGTATGGACTCTTTAACTTTCTAAACAGATGGAATTAAAAACACAACACGATTAGTACAAATCCACACCTAGCAAGAATACCACATATCCGATGAGAATTACCTCAAGAGGTAAAAGTACTGTAAAGCCTCTCTGGGGTCAGTAATTTCGAACTTTCTCGTGTAAGATTTTATGAGACGAGCGAAATTCAGCCTTCGAACTCCAAGGTGTGTGGCATCTTTTGACACTTAACAGGGAAAAGAGAAAAATAGTATTCAGAAAATATGAGATTGCTATTGAAATAATGGGAAATAATTTAGAATTCATTTAGTTATTCAGTATAAAATCTAGCCGCCAAAATATCGTTAGTTCGTTTCTGGCTTACATAATTGTGCTTGGACGGTGTCCGGTAGAACGAGCAGCTTTCTTAGATACATGACAATTGCAAAATGGACAGCATGGCTGCGATATGATTCAATACGAGACAAAAACTCTATAGCCTGCAATGATGAAACAGGATATTGGATCTAACACAGTTTATGAAATGTTTGTTCCTACAATTCGCTTTACTCACAGCTTCAAATTGAGCAGACAACATGAGGACTTGAAAATACAACAGAGGATTATCCATTGCTTTAAAATACGCTTCACCTTAAATGTACGTACATATCGTTAAGATCGTATGAACATCGTGAAGAAATCCTAAGATCGTGAAGAGATCGTAACAAAATCGTGCAGAGATCGCGAGAAGATCGTAAAGAGATCGTAAAAAGATTGTAAGGGGATCGTAGAAAAATCGTAAGATCGTAAAGAGATCCTATAAAAATCGTTTTAAAATCGTGATTCTTAAATCTCAAAGATATTTCAAATGATCACACCATATTCTTCCAGTAACAAAACTTGTAAGTTCTGCAAAGTCAATGTGCTATGACTATGATCTCGTTTGTCCCCAGTTGAAACAATTTGACATAACTAAGAAAAAAGTGATAAAAACACATGATTTGCTAAAAATGTTATGGTAAACTATTGACAAGGCAAGAGCACTTTCTTCTTATACCTTCAACCAAAGATAGTCATCAGTCTTTGTAATAACATCAGAAAGTTCTTCCGCATCAGAAATATGCCCCAGCACCGTATACACAGCTCTAAGCACGAAATATTCAATTTTACGCATGAACTTACTCGAACATTTCCTTCAGCACAAGTAGTACTAGATGCTTATTATTATGAAGTAATTACCTCTTGAAAGGATCCGAGCCGCTGTTCACTAACCGTCGATATTGAAGGCGCAATTCTTCTTCTAAGCTTGGATGCAACCTATTAACATGAGTTTTCAAGGTGAAAGCTTATGCTACATCTCTGACACAGTATTCTGCATTGAGCAAACCTTTTATCTTCACTTCTCATGTAATCATCCAAATACTCCTTTAATTTACTAGTATGATGTCTGAAAGAGTATACAATTATATAAAAACATTTGAGAACAAGTATAAGTCCATTATAACCAAAATGGATAGGGTAAAATTGCACATACGGTGACATTTGAGCAACTTCCATAGCAGCTTCAAGATCCCCACATCTGATACAATAATACAGAAATGGCCATAATGGAACTCCATCAATCTCCCCATCCTATAAAATTTACAGTCCAAAAGTTATACATGGAAAGTTTAACCCCCTGAATAGCAATATTCCCTTGTTTCCGGGAAAGGGGTTTTATATTATTGTTTGGGGGTGTGGAAAATTTTTTTGGGGGGGGGCTACAGTTTGCTTTGGCAGGGGTCTGGGGCCCAGAGCCTTGTAAAGGTCAAAGAAAATTATAAGAGAATACGATTGCTAGGATGCATCTATCAGTGTGGCTACCAATATCTGTAGAATAATCCAATAATCAACTCTTAAGTCTATATAATGATATAGTATATTTCATTACCATTATTACTTTCACAATTAATTCTTTGAAATATTTTGTATTCCAATTTTAGTTAATAGATTGTAATATCTATTATTAGCAGGGGGGGTGCAAACCTTTCTGAGAGGTGCCAAACATAAGTGTACAAAAATACTTTTGGGAAAGTGCACTTCCTCCAATGCTCCCCCTGGAAATCCATGCATGCTTGGTTGTGACTGTACTGGTAATTTTACTTGTCATGTAGAGCAGAGCCTGAAATAACGGCCGGCGATCGGCGGTTTTCCGACTAAATGCCTGATTTTCAGATCAAATGTTGAAATGATCAGACATTTTATCCGGACAAATTTTATGAAAAAGAAATCTGGGCCAATGATTGAATAGGCTGCATCACAACATCTGAATGGTCCGGAGCTCAAAGCGTCGAGGAAATGTATAGTTTTATCTTCAACGTAGTCGAGTTAAAATTAAGACAGTTCGTGATTCGAACCATTAATACGTCAAAGTAATTGTAATCACAAAAAATAACTGTAAAAACTAAAAAATATCGGACCAAATTTGAAAAGTTCCAGTCAAATGTTACTTTGCTCAGAAGATTTGCCGGACTAGTTCTAAAAATTATTTCAGGCTCTGCAGTGAGATACTTGCCACTTGGTGGGTCAATGAATGAGAGCTTGTTATAGACAAGAATTAGGAACGATTGCTATGATCATTGATTGTTGCTTTATTTGTTTTATTGCTATATTTGTTTAAAACTCAGTTCCCCTTGTTTGGATTTTCTGAATACAATAACCATGATGTTTTGGAGGCATGTTCTTCGCTACATCATTACAGGTCCAAAAAACATTCTGTTAGTTGCATTCGGAATACACAATAAGGGGAACGGGCTATTTAGCAATGAAGCAAGCAAAAAAGCAGTTACCTCAAGTTCATTTGAAATAGAAACAAGTGGTCTTATCTTCAAAAAGCTCTTGACAAGAAAGAAAACTCCTGGAACACCTCCTAACTGAGCTTGTTGAAGATTACTGTACACAATGCGTTCCATGTATTTCTGATATCTAAGAAAGTTCAATGTTGATGTCAATGAATGGTTATATTTCAAGGATTCTTGAAGTTCATTTGCAGTCTGTTACCTCTTCTCCAAAAATGATCTTCCTTGCTGTATAAAGAATGCCTGAGAATCTGACGAGAGCCTGAATGGAAAATATATTTAAAAACCTGCAATCAAACTAATCGACTATCTAAAAATACCATGAGAAATGAGAAAATTATTCTCTACCTATCAATCTCCAATCTTGATGAGCTGTGTGTTTGAAGATCTGTCATTTGATCAACAAGAGACCAGCTATCTTTGATGTGCTAATAAAATAATACTTATAATTATTGAAAGCTAGCTACCATTGGATAATAGTCAGTACAAGTATTTTATGAGTCTATCTGTTTCAGAGAAATTCTAAGTCATACTATTATGGGCATATATTATTGATCTACATGTACCTGGTCATTAAACTTGTTTGCAGTATTACAAAATCCTTCAACAATATCATAATCCATTCCTTGAATAACCGCTTCATTGTACAAATAAATCTAAAATGCACAAATTTACTCATTAAAGACGAAACTGACACATTATAATGAGTTCTACGGGAAATAGCTCTACATTGCTTAACCTACCTGTCTGGCATATGCCATTTCAACAAAATCTAAGCCACTTCTTTTTGATAAATCCACACGACTTAAACCGCTATCCTGCAATGTAGTTATTTCAAAATTGTTACCATGCTGTATCATAAACAGGAACTTAGAATTCTGAGAAAAGCACTAAATTCCAATCAGAATCTTACAAAAACATCTGCAGAAACATCCAAGGAATCTTGATCGGTACCCAACAAAGAATTCAAGATTTTTAATTTCTGTTGTTCCCATTCATTTTCCATGCATCTCCAGTGATTCTTCTCTGCCTCATCAAATGTCTAAAGTTCATAAAAACATGCATGCTAAATATTGGAATTAAATAAGTAATTAAATAAATATTAACTAATTAAATAATTATTGTTATTATAATTATTAAATAATTAATTAATTAAATATTAAATAAATATTAACAAATATTGTAATAGTAAACATTTAAAAAGCCCTACATTCTTTTTTGATTCCTCAATTGCAGCCAGAATTGCGTTTTCTCTTTCATTTCTCAGAAAACCCTAAAAACAAAATTATTCATTCATTCAATTTCTTTCTTGAACACATTTTTACTCCACAAGAATAAAACTTTTTCATTTTTACATCATAGAATCAGTCACTATCTGTGTTTAGGTTTTTCGATACTTTTCCTGCATGTCTTTATAAATTCCTGAATTGCTTTAAAATTAGGGATGAGCCGATAATCGGAAATTAATCGGAAAAGGCCAATAATCGGTCATTTTTAGACATATCAGTTATCGGCCGATTGCGTGGTCATTATCGGCCATGTATCGGCCGTCTGATCAACGTGTATAAGTGCATATACTTTTGAAGAAAATGCGTGGCATAGCTTGAAACTACTTTACAGGATTGGGGTAATGATAAGTCAAAGGTTGACTGTTTTGTGTGAGAAGCAAAGGATTAAAAACAAATAATTTTAGTATTATTTTGGTGCCATGCAAAATGTTAGCAGTTACATAAGATATTCACCAGTAAATATGAGTAGCAACTGATAAATCGGCCGATCTCATTGAAAATCGAATCGGATCTTATCGGATCGGTATATTGGTCATATACTTGATCGGCTCATCCCTATTTAAAATTTACTATTTATTCTGCAAGCTGAAAAATTCACGCCAAAACTTCTGTTATCTTATCTTTTATTACCTGTATGTCTGTATCTCTGATTGGTTCTAAAGGTTCAAATGTTTTCACTGTGCTGAGATTGTCCAATTTTTCTGAAAGTCTTGGAAGATCAAATCCTTTTGATCCCAGTAAAATAGACCTAATTCACAAAAAACGGTTAATGACTCTCATATTTCGCAACTGTAGTATTCCCAAATATTCGTCAAGTCAGAGAATTCATACAACGTATTGCAAAAGAAAGAATTATTATCAGTTCAAGCACTTCTCAGATTGCCATGCATCTAATCCTTCCCTCCCCGGCTCCCCCGATCAACTTACGCTCTCACATCTGCATCTTCTCCAACCCCCCCTGAAGTCTTCTTCCATAATCTATCCCCTGCTTCTGCAAGCTGATGAAGATTCCTCTCAATCCTCGGCAATTCTCCTCCACTTTCTATATCTGCTGTCAATTGCTCAGCCTGCTGCAGCAAATCCCCAAACCCAGACATTTCTCAAAATGAAAGATGAACTCAAAAATATTTCAAAATACACATCAGTATCCGACAGCTACACAATTGACGAACAATATAGGGATATTCTTGTTTCTACAAGCTCTCTGGTAGTGGTCTTTGCAAAAATAACTTGAAAAAATGGATTTTTAAGTTGACAGTTTTTAAACACGTTGCATTTAAAATATTTCCGCCATATTTTAAAATTGCGCCTGCGCTTTTTCGTGAGAGATAATTCATGTAATACAAACTTGATGGCTATTTCCGTTTCAAAATGGCGGACGCGAAGGAGTGAGAGTTTAGTTGACATTTTGAGAACAATAATGGACTAAAAAGCGTTATTTTGTACTCGAAAACTAACTTATACTGGCGATACTTGTATAGGATATCCCAACACGAGCAAAAACATGCATCTTTCATTAATTTTACAACTTTAAAAGTTAACATTACAAAACAAATTTCCCGCACGTACTTTGAATGTAAAAACAATGAACAGTTTAAAACAGCTAGCAAATAGTTACGGCGAAGACGATGAAGAAGACGACAAGAGCCCGACAAACACACCAACTGCCAAAAGGCGAAGAGAAGAAAATGACGAAGACGAAATCAGCGAAACGCATGAGAAAACAAGGTTGTACACATATTTTAATGACTAAACGTTCAAATCTTGTACAAATCAAGTGCGTAATAGTCGTATAGTTTGTTTACATTCCAAACTTTTTGTTTTCAGCAAAATAAAATTAGAAATCCCAACAGGAGTCCTGGATATGTTTAAGGAATCTGGTAAATAAAAAAAAAACAATTTGAAATACTTCTCTTACCCTGTGTTAAGCAATAGCTTCACAAGGGAAATAGTTTTCTCGACGCACATTTTCTTAGGAAAATTGATGTCTGTTTCGTCAAGGACTGCAACACGCCAGTTAGGACAACATATTGTTTGATTACAGGCTCAGAATCATCCACTACCGCCTCAGGACAACATCAAGGAAGAACACGAGGCTTTGAGCATTTTCCTGGTAATTGGGCAACTCACGTTGTAGTACCATGTAAGTCAAACTAGAGTGAAATGTATTTACGCTTAACTATTAACCACTTTAGCCTCATTGCCGTCCATGCGTACATTACCTTATTGAAACTGCAAACTTTAATTTTTGTAGTTGAGATTCCTGAGTGGTTTCCTGGATTTCTTTCATCTTTACAAGAAGTCTGGCCAGATCAGTCTTCCGAGCTGAACACGTGCGACATGCATGATTTTCACGTGAGCATATCTCGCACAGTACCCATAAGGCACCACTGGATTGAGCCTCTAAAAAAATTGCTTCAACGCGGGTTTCAAGGCAAACGCAAGTACGCTGCGGTTTCTCGAAAATGACTAGAGACTTTATGCTTTTCACCACATACAATACTCTTACTACACATATCATGGAAAATATTATAACACCATGTTCTCTTGGAAACTGCAAGTTGACCAACATCTGCTGTCGTCTGACACCTTTACTGTAGTTGTTAAAAACCCACTGAGCAAACCCGAATGAATTTATTTCCAAATTTAGATTCGTATGCGATTTTCCAAAAGTTAACGTCTATGTTAACGATGAAAAAACAAGGTTAGCTTCCAATTAATCCCAGGTTTATAATTTTGAGATGCCCTAGTATTTATTATTAAAAATTCCTTTCATCTTGTGTAACTTTTCTTAACATTTATTCAGAACATTTATTGCGTTAGATGTTGTACAAGGTGATTCGAAGGTAAGTTTTTCTTGCGCACTGTTAATCTCAGATAAGACATAGTTTAATAACCAGCATTCTCTCATTCAGCTAAAAGACTTGGTGCAGGTGGTTGACAAAGCATTTCAAGAGTTTGGACTGCCAAAATATTACGATGTACGATTCATTTTTGCGACTATACGTATGTATAACAGTTGTCATCGTTATGTACAAAGACCAAAACAGTATTATTTTTTTGTCCAACAAATCTTGTGCCAAAGCCTACTCAGACTCCAAGTTTAGCATTTTGAATAAATGCCGCTCCGTTTTCTCATTAAAGACAATGGAGGCAATTTACATTAAGCTTAAAGATCCGGACCTTTGTCGTCAAAAAGAGTTTGTGTTTAGCCTTGCACTATTTTGATGGCTCATCTACAGTGTGGGCTGATGTCATCGCTTCCTGCCTTTAGTATAAATACATGCAATAATTTTAGTTCAGTTAGCAGACGTTACACCTGACGAGCGGTCTGCCGAAATGCATAGTGTTTTATAAGTTTTCTGAGTTCTTTCAAGATCTTGGTCTTAATTATTCTCAACAGTTCTTTTTAGAACTATTTCCAACCATTCACCATGGTTAATATGTTTCTCTCGGCTATCTTTAAATTTGTCACCACAACAAAATCACTGTTTTATTATTTTTCATTGTATAGCAACCATCATTTCACGCTAGCTTTGCATGGAGTTTAGGAGATGTTTCCGAAATGATTTCAGCTTCAACTTTGACAAAAATGCAGGTAAAAAGTAGTCTTGAAGTAAAACACGTTTCAAAAAAGATACCGTTTTTACCGCGTAATACAAAAATAAACAAAATTTGTAAAGTTCAAATGACTATATTTTCCGTAATTTTCAATATTTCGCGACAAAACTTTGCCATTTTGCTAATTCGAAAACGCTCTTTCACACTGTGGGGATGGATAGCCTTCTTTTTGGCTAAATCAAAACTCAGTCTGTTATGCAATGCGTCCATAATTAATGAAAACTTTTTCATCGCTAGGGAATTCTGGATTCGTACATCGAAGACAATTCTTCACTCGTTTTAACCGCAAACCAAATCCGATGTCAGACTGGAAATAAAGTTTTTCATTTTCCGATAGAATAGAGTGAAAAAATCATGAATATGTAATCAGAAACTCCGATGGAATAGCACATTACCAACTATGTTTTATAATAGCTGATCGTCCAATTTCTACGATACAAGTTTCAAACCTGTTTGGAGAGAGAAGCAAAGTCTTGGTTCTTCATCTGAGAATAAAATAAAATTCAGCATTAGAATTTGAGTGATTTTGTACGTAGTGTCTTTACTGAGGTCAGGGATTGTACATACTTATAACACTTGAGTCATTTAAACGAAAGAACTGCAATATGTCTTCTTCTGCAAAAACATCGTGTAAATTACTTTATAGGCTGGCTACTTTCAGGAATAGGCATAAATAGAATTTTAGAGGGAAAAAAACACAAGAAAACGTATATACGTTGTCACATTACCTTCACCTAAAGCGACTTTCTTAAACGATAAACCATCAATGACACAGACGTCTTTCTCGCGACTTTTTTGTCGCGTTTTCTTTTTCGTCCTTTTCCCAGACTCTTTGCCAATGACAACGTCAAATCTTGTATCCCTTGCCAAGAATCTGAAACGATTTAATATGCCACTTTCAGAAAATCGTCGACATCAAAGTCTGGCTTCTACATAGTAACCGAGAGCCAGACCAGTGCTATTCCCTCGGGTATAATTTCTGATGATTTGTTTTTTCGAAAAAGTTGCGATTTCAAAACTGAAAAAGTAAAGTTGGACTCACTTTTTCCAGTAGTTAATCAGCGTGCAAAACACATAGATCTCCGCGTCGTGAAATATGCCACGATCAATGATGCCTGCTTTGAAGTCATAGCTAATAGATTCAGCCATTTCTGCAGGAATATTGATCTACGAAAAACACCACAATAAAACAGTATTGTTGTAGAACGTACTCGAGTCAATGAATGTTTTGTAAGTCTCTCCGATTGATAGTCACACCAAAACAAGCAACGTTGGCAAATCGTTCCGTTCTTACCTGGACTTTGGGAGGTAGTGCAGACTCCAGGTAGCAATCCAGTAGAGTCCGCGCTTTATGCTGAATCATTTTCTCATCATCCATTGTATAGTTGCCAGCCATAGCACACGCAGAGGCACCATCACACAATTCTTTGTACCTGATACCAAAGCTATTCATTAAGCCCGTTTTCCACTAGGCAGAATTTTCCGTGCGGAAAATAAATCTATCAAACTGATTGGCTAGCAATATATTTCGCCGCGAAGCGAACCAACACGTTGCTACATTTATTTTCCGAACGGAAAATGCCGCCGAGTGGAAAACTGGCATTAGGCTCGAAACACCGGGCATTTCATGCGCTTATAAGCTAATGCAAACTGGCCAAACACTCAGTTTTAAGTCATTTGCATTAGTTTCGGCGCATGAAAAGTTTCACCTTTGATACAGACATATAGTAATCTCTCCCGTTTAATCTGAATTACCGTTGAACTTCCAGCCAAAATTTCAAATCATTCACAAGATACTCGGCTGAAATAACACGATTGTTAATGATTCTTCTGTTTATTCCATGGTTTGGATTCTGTTCCCCGCGATGCTTGCGACCTGAAACATTTGAAAACAACGATAAAAACAACTCACCATAATTCTCATCGGAGCAACAAAAACATGTCTCTTCTCGAAATTTTAACTTACTCTCATTAGGATATTTGCATTCTCTCTGAAGAAACTGAATGAATGATGCAACGCTTTCTGGTTTAGTAACTCCACGAATAAATGTCATCATACTATGACCAAACAAAGCCCAAAGACCCCGCTAGAAAACAAAAACTTTGGATTATAAAACCATAGTAATACGCTATTCACTTGTCTCGTTAGTGATTCGGTTGTTTATGCGGTAAGTCAATGAAGAAATGATCTTTAGCAAACATGAAAACACATGAAAAAACATGAAAAAACATGAAAAAACATGAAAAAAACATGAGAAAAAACATGAAAAAACGTAAGTCAAGCACTCAAACTACCAATCCATGTTTTCAATGAGCGCGGTTCGGCTTCTTCAAACACCTTTCAATAAACAGTTGAGCTGTATAAATTTTCTTGTTTTACATGAAATGAAATGAGCATACCGTTTTTCCACGAGACGCCATTTTTGTGAGACCCATAAGCGTGTTTCTTGCCGCGTATTGTGATACATCCTCCTCCTTTGCATCTTCAGGAAAAGTCGCTATATATCTACTAAACCTGAAAAGTATTTTGTCTCTAAATTTCATAAACTTTCCTTTCAATATTTTCTCTTCTTTTTCTGTAATCATATACTTATACAATTCCCGTCTTTAATCCATCCTTTTACTTCACTGCTATCTATTTCCTGTTTTCTTGCTATTCTATCCAACCTACCATTGTTCTTCTAAGCTACGAATGACGCAGGATTGAGCAGAAACCAACATGGCGGGTGTAACGTGTTCAATACGTGGAATATCCTTAATAATATCGGCTCTGCACTGAAGATTTTTGCCTAGCAACATTCGTAAATGAAACTACATTATATAAAAACTTCAACAAACCTCACAGGAAGACCGCTTTCTCCGCGGGCTCCGGCCGAGCAATAATTACGTGCTCTTTGTTCGCCTTTTTTTAAAACCATGGAGACTTTGAAGGATTTCAACTCTTATGCCCCGTTTACACGAGCAAATAAAATATGACAATTTCTACGTGAAAAATTTTATTTGCTCCTGTAGACGAGCAAAATTGAGCAATTTTCGTATGGCATATATGCATTTGCCGAAAAGCTGAAGTGCTAGCTTTCATGTGACAAAGAAAAATTGTCGCATATTATTTGCTCGTGTAGACGAGGCTTTTTGCGTGTCAACAAGGCGTAAGTGGAAAACAGTCTCTAGTCATTTCATAAACGAAAAACAAAGTTTCATGATGTGCGTTGTACTTACTTGGGTCATCCGTGTTTGCAAAATATTGTTTCACGATTACTCTCGCTTTGGTTTGACGAGCTCGACTGTCTTTACTTTGTTTGTGCATTTTCTCAACATCTTGCCAAAACTTCAGCGGTGTTAGAGCATCATGATCACTCAGAAATCTCTTAAACCATAACAATTGTACAGGGTCGTTCAAAATATCCGTGAAATTTCTGAAATAATAATGATGATTTTTCAAAAAGAATTAAACAAAAATTAGGCTGAGTTTCCAAACCATATTTCCCGTGCGCAAGTTTGTATAGACATAAAAAGATAAAACGAAAGCCTTTGGCCAAGTCTCCAATCCATATCTCCAATGACTGTCTTCATCTAGTGCAAAGTTTAACGTACTTTGGTTTCGAAGGTCTGGTTTTAAACGCAGATGTTTCAAAGATACTGGATTTTCTAGGCTTTCGTCTCACTCTGCCGTAGTAATGAGATTTCCGTCGTGAGTTCTCTTGCGAATCCTCTTGCTCATTCCCCATAGCAAGCGCCACGGCCGCCTCCTCGTTTACGACTGTAAGCCGACGCTTCCTTAAACTTCCTTCATCTTCTTCCTCCTCATTTTCCTCACCCTCTGATGTCATTTCATCGTCATCTTCCTCATCGTCCAATGGTTGAAAATCTGTTTTTTAAAAAGGTTTTTTATTAACGTCAATGTTGATTGGTTAAGAAATTGCACAACCTGTATTTTGGCGGAAAAATCTTAAGACTTTTTTCAAACAATAATGAATAGTATCTTCATTGTTTCAAAGGCTGTATTCATTAGACCTGTGAATTCCAAAAAAAACTTTGGAAGAAATGAATGCGTCTTACCTCCCTGGCCCAAACACATTGCGAGGTCCAAAGCACGAAGAGTTCGGAACGTTACTTCCTCGCCGCCATCTTGCATTGCTTCTTCAGTACACAAAGATTTTCGCTTCGTGTTCATTTTCTAAAATAAAGGCAACAACAAATGATAGCTGGGCTCTCATTAAGTATTACAGGCCAGCGAACAGCGATCGAATTCAAACGTTTATACCTTTTTCTCTAAGCTAGGAAGTCTACTTTTTCTCTCTTGTGAGTGTGTCTTTTTCCACCACGTATTACACTAAAGTCTATATTACATGTGCAGTGAACAAGAATTTACATCATTCAAAATTTACCACAACTACTTTTAAGTTTTCCTTTTCACTCTGTACAAAGCTTTGCCACGGCTCATAGAGCGCCTAAAAATGAAACGAAAAATCATGGTTGAAAATTCAGAGTCGAGGATTAGATAGCGACATGCAACAATAAAAAAACAAAACGCACCTCTAATATTCTATCTGAGGTTTGGGATAAGATCATGTCCGCCTGGCCTCGTCGTAGCATGTAACACAGTCTATCTCGTAGTCTCGATTCCAAATACACTTCTCTGATACTTTCTCGTTGTAAATACGTTACAACAAGATTTCTGCCAAGTCTATACTTGAGATCAACTACAGTAGATTGTGTCATTGCAATATACGCCTGGATATCCTCCCAAAATTGAAGTTTCGTTAAGCCATTCATGTTCTCCGTGCTTTTTAAATAGGTTTTAAAAGGACTACCAGCGAAACGATCTGATGTTATGGCCAGGACAAGTAAACTTTGTTCGGCTGACTTTCCTGGGTATACCATACAGAATTAAGAGTCTGGTTATTGCTAAATCAGTTGTATAATGATTTAACCATTGAAAATATAGTTTAAAGACTCCACTGAAGTCTGTAGCACTGTTTACACTAAAGCCGGGTTCTTATATATCGCCGATGGTCGTCGACATTCTTGCGACTTTTTTTCTTATCATTAGAGAAAATTATTGGAGCTAAAGAAAGTTTCCACGAATCATGGATCAAGGTCAATGAACGTCGCCGATCGTCAGCGACGTATGAGAAACCAGCTATAAGCAAAATAACCGCAGTTCGAACCAAGTTAACATTAACCTGCGTTAGTTTTTTCAAGTTTAAACACATGTACCAAGACATAGTCGTTGGTTTGAAGACTTGACTAAAGTCTTTCTTTTTTGTTTATCCGCTAATGCGAACTTGTTTATGATGAAGACAATGTCAAACGCCTTTTTTGCAGAAAATGGAATCCGTTCGTTGAATGGAGAGATAAAAACGAAATAAATTCCTTGCCTTTCATGTTCCATATTGATGAAATGGAGAAGTGAGCGCTAAGCGGGGTCTTGGGAATTTCCTGATGACAGTATGGTTTAATAATCTGGGCTAAGTTCGTTTTTGATACTCTGTCCAGCAACACAGATCTACGTTCTGAATAAATATTCAAATATAACAAGTCGATAGTGTGAGATGATCGAGACACTATCTAGACTAGACTCTTTTCTTAGTTAAATTCATTTTGTTAAGGCGTAGAAGTGATATTACATGATGGAAAAACAAGACTGGAGTGATAAAACGTTGGGATTTCACTTGCAACTTCTTGGCAACTTGCATTCATATTCCCCTATAGACCAGTTTACACGGCAACTTTTACTACGATTTTCTCCTCCGAGCGTATGTGATCGAGTAGGTTGACTGGCAAGTGCATTAGCAAAATTTTTGGACCAAGTATATTTACCAGTTATCCACTCTATCACATCGTTCAACGCGAGAAAAATCGCCTGTGTTAATGAGCCAGAGCAGTGATAATGTATCAAAAATGGTTACCTTGACATTGCTTCTGTAAACATGTCTCTGAATTCATCTTCACTGTTTCGACATTTTCCGCCATAGCAAATGGCGTGGAGAGCTCAAGAAATTCTTTAATATCAAAGCGACGAGTATGTTTTCTTTGACCAGCCTCGTTTTGAATGTGGGTCTCGTCTTCACTAATACAACTAATCTCTGAGATTGGAGAAGTCGGTGATAACGAAGGCAATTTTAAACTTTCATATTCACTAACTTCCTGCGAAGAAATGGTAAATGGCCATCAAATCGCCTAATTTCGAATGCGTTAGTGACGCAGAAGTTAACAAGATATGCAGTTAAACAAACTTTTTCAAGCATGTTACAACTCGAACGCTACCTTCACGTCTTTGCTTGCTAGAAACACGTGACTACTTTGCTTAATCTCAGGCAAAAGCCCCGGGCTTCCTTTACTACTTATCTTCTCAACATCACCATATTCACTTTCAGACGAGGACAAACGATTTTTCTCAAAGAATTCATTCTTCTCTCCCTCAAAAGTTCCATCTTCAGCAACATCTTCGAGCAAAACGTCAGATTCTAAAACAAAATGATGTTTAAAATGTCTATGGCACGGTCAGGGATTATATCTAAATCGAGGTCAGGGATTGTACCAATATCAAAGCTGTGAATTTTACCTATATCTTTCTCATTATCATCTTCTCGCACAGTCTTTAACGGATCAACTCTGACTATTTTCTCATTTTGCAAGCGACCGGCAACAATCGCACGACTTAGTCGCCGTTGTTGAAAAGTCGTTGCAATCTCACGACAACGATGCAGAATGTACTTAGGCACCCAATATCTTGACAAACTCTCCACAACTAAACTTTGAGCTGTCTTGAAAGTATCTGCAGAAAATATCGACACATTCTTGGTATCGTTCTAAAGGCTTTCCCCCTCATCTCTTCACCGTAGACTCGTTGTTTTATGTTATCAGGCACTTCGTACGCGGAACCATTCTTTAGATATTTGAATTGAATATCCCGGAAAACAAAACGACGCATTTCCGCCGAAGTATAGCGACGAAATTTCTCTGCTTCGCACCAAAAGTTTAGAATGCATTCACCCATCGTATTTTTCGTGTATTGACGAAAATTCTGCATGCCTATTAAACTGCCAATATGTTTCCGCAAAGCTTTTCCGTCTACCATTTGGGACACTAAAAAGAAGCTTCGAAGATTGCTTTGACGAACAATTTTTGTAAAACACAAGTTTCAACTGAATTTCTTTACCTTGTTTGGTTTCGTTGTCGGGAAATGAAATTAACATTTTACACAACAAATAGCCCAAAAATAGATCGGTCTTCCAAAACAGCGGAAGACGCTCACAACAAATCCATGTTGATAATATCTTCTTGTCAATCTGAAAACACAAGAATTTTCGTCATGCTAGCATATTTTCTGAGAGAATTTTCCATGGAAAGTAACGCAATTGGTCTCACCTGAAAATTCTTGAAAGGAGGATCGACATCAAATTTTTGACGTTTTGGCCGATAAAGAAATTTTCGTGGAAATATCTAAAAATGCAAAAATAAGTTCCCACAATGCGCTGTTAATGTCATGATGAGCTTCTTTTTCTACCATGTTCGAGTTTTATACATGAAATTGAACAAAAAATAGGCCTTTGGTTAAGTCTCCAAATCATATAACGTAGTTTTCTTTAAATTGAATGTAATCGATCTACTATGTTCTCCGATCTATTGCGGGCGAATTGTCGGTGCTCAACATTGAAGAAAACAATGTCCTATAGACAAATGATTCCTATACTCCAGACAATCACTGACAATGAAGTAGACAAGATATCGCACATAAATTGTGATAGATGCTAATTTATTTTACTGCTCAGTAAACGATTCCTACCGGTAGTGATAAAAATGTGTTGAAATAATCTACGAAGATTTCATCTTGCAAATACTCGTTAAAATGTTCGATATTTTCCGACTCATTCATACCCATGTCTGCCAAACATTCCATGACTGCACCTAAACAAGGAAAAAAGTATAAAAAAGTTTTTGTTGAATGTCTAATCTGTGTGACCACAACTCATCCAATGCACTTTTCGCAAAACGGCAAAGACCACATTGAGCAAAAAGCCTGAAAGTACAATCGAGTTAAATTCACTCACACTTGAGCGACTTACTTCTAACAACAGCTACCAATCCTACAGTTTAATCAACCATCCTCTATTGCGTCACTAATTAATCCAATTTGGTGCAAGCATTTTTCCGCAGAATGAAACCAAAAAACTTATAACCTTTTATGGTCTCGTTATTAACACCACAAGTTAAACGTCTATCTTTTAACTCTTTTATAACTCACAGCCACATGAAAGAGCACTTAAACTAGTATCCAGTGCAAAAATTCTTTATTCTTTACAAAAAGCTGGTCGAGACCCTATCTGAAACGACAACCTAATTAGCATAAACTACGACAAATGTGGAATATAGAAACAGGTCATGAAGTATTCCGCACTAGACCGCTGTCAAATTGAGCCAAAGTAAAATCAATAAAAATATAATATTTGATCATTGATGAAAAACTTTGTCATTTTTTGACTTCAAAAAGTTATTTAATCTAATTGTGTTTAGTTGTTTATACTATTAAAGAACAAACCAAGTATATAAGACACATTTAAAGTCGATATCATGTTAATTAAAGTCAAGGTACGCATGCAAACATGGTTTCATTTCAAACGTATATTTGATTCCTTAACGTTTGTCTTTTTCATACTAAATCTTGTCTTTCTTTTTGACAATTTCATGCCAGACGTTAACGGGAAAAGAGGTAAGACAAATTCAAAGGTCTTGTGAATAAAGAATGACAAATAGATTTTATATGACAGTATTAATATCAAGGTTATACACAAAAACACAGGTCACGTAGTAAAATGTAGTATTACTATACTAATGTATTTGACGGCATGGCAACTTGTATGCCTTTTGCTAGAATGCAGTTTAGCGGACACCAGGTTAGGGCAAGGTTGGTTTGTGGGCTCAGCGTTCGCAATCTAAAATTATATTTTTTGCATGGTCAGCGTCGTAAGGTGTCCGCTAAACTGCATTAGCCCCATACCTTTTGACAATGGCTGTACTTCAGTTCCACGAACTAATCTGCAGTCGCTGATAATATGTTGACTGTTTAGGTGGATTCCATGTACAATCTGGTTTTGACGTTTCATTTTCGTCAAATTTAATTGGTCACATTTAGTACTATAAAAAACTCCATTTGTTACGAATTCAGCTGTTAAGCTTTAACCATACTAAAAACATTGACTAAGCTTTTGAAATGTTACCTGACATTAGTAAGACTTCATTTAAATATGATATTCTTAAAAAAGAAGGCATTTTATACGAGAGTCATTGAATTAAATTTAAATTCAATGAGAATGCAATGGCTAAACCAGGCCTAATCTATTTCTAACATCAAATTAATTTAAATACATATACACTATATTTAACTTTAATATTACAGATTGAAATCGATATCGAACCTACTGACAAGGTGCGTACATTTTAACTGATTACAATACTAAACTCTGTATAAAATGAAATTTACTCAAAATATTCATATACTCTAGGTTGAAAGAATAAAAGAAAGAGTGGAGGAAAAAGAAGGAATTCCACCCCCACAACAAAGGTATGATGATCACCCCCCTGTTCACAAGTTAATCTTTTAGTGTGATATTCCAACTAACTGTTATTTATCACTAGGTTGATCTTTAGTGGAAAGCAAATGTAAGTACAGCCCCATCCCCTGAAAGACCATGCCCTAGGTCACTGACATGCATACAAGTATTACTTTTCAAACTGATGTAAAACTGTCTGATGTTAGACAGAAAAAAATGCTATTGTTTTTGCCTCACAGGAATGACGAGAAAACGGCTGCAGATTATAAAATTCAAGGGGGATCTGTTTTGCATTTAGTTCTTGCTCTAAGAGGTGGTGTTTGTTTATAATAATGAAAAAACTGAAGAAAAACAATCGCTTAATCTATTGTAAAATAGGATATTTTGTGACACAATTCTCAATTACAAAATTGATGTATAAAAACTCTGAAATGGTCGAGATTGTTAGAAAATAATTAATTTAATAAAAACTGTTTTGTTTTTCCTTACATTATGTTCCTTTGCTACTGTAATATTTTTCTTTACGAGAAAGTCATGAGACAGCAATAACCAAAACAGGCTAAAGTCAGTAGCTTTTAAAACGTTTTTCAAGGATTCTCAAAAAACTGTAAACAATTCAGCGGTCTCTATAGTCTGAATTCTATTGTACATGAAATGCAGAGTATTGGGGAGTGAGTTCTGGTCAAAAACATAATATTGGAATCCCTTTACCGTCTTTTTCCAAAGTTACTTCCTTTGGCTTTTTTGCTTGCTGGACCTTTGTTTTTCTTGCTTTCGTTCTTGCGTTTGTTCGTAGCATTGGGTGTCGTTGATATTACTTTAAAAAAGCCGTCCAACCTGCCTTGGACTGATGTTTTGCGAGCTTTCTGCAGCTTTGCAATACCACTGCGGATTCTGTCTTCACTAAATAGAGAAAGAAAGTTGACTTCTCAGTGACCAACATTTGACTCTCACAACATCCTCACTTCTTTGGCTATCATTTCACTCATGTTACTACAAACAAGAATATTACCTTCAGTTTACAATGTATAATTTTACCTGAAACCTTTTTGTGCGACAAAAAAGTCAACAAGACCATCCACGTTTGCATCCTCCCATTTCAACTAAAGAAAACAACAAAAATACTTAAAATAACCCATGTTTCTTTTCAAACAGTACAACTTTTCTTGATGCACTAGTACCTCAACTGTGTCTGGGTCTGCAACGTCTGGATTTTTGAACAATTCTCTAGCTTCCTAGCCAAGAAAGAGAAGAAATGAGAGGCAAACAGGAAAATTTATTCACCAGACACTTCACATAATACCTTGTATTTCCAATCTTCAGGAATGATATATTTCTGTAAAATAAAACTATTTCAATTTTTAGCCATGTTCATGTTGCACTGTGTACAAATTTTGACAAATAAGATGAATATAGTTAGAATAAGGTCATATTACAGTTTTAATCAATGCATCAACACAAGTTACACCTTTGTATCTATATGTTTTATAATCGCTTCAATGGTCCGATGTTGTTTGATCAAATCAATAGCTTTCTTCGGTCCAATCCCTAAAGTCGTGACAATGACAGGAGTAACTGTAATGAATTGACAATGTGCAATTAAGGTGGAAATAAATCAATTTAATATTTTCACCTTTGATAGAATCACAGTAATCACATCCAAGGAGAATACAGAGATCAATAAACTTAAAAAGTATTACAATGAAATGATCTTACAAGTTTTTTTTTACAAAAAGTTATTGTTTTCTTCTTTTTAAACCCAATATGAAAGGCAGCTTACTTCATCTTGAGACAAACTCAGTTCTTCTAAAATCTTGCTCAAATGAAACTCCTGAATTGGCATTTTCCTAAAATAACATATTTCGGTAGAATTCAGTCAGGATTTAAGTACTATCTTGTCAATGATAAATACTGACCTTGCTTCACTGAAAGTCAAGTGTCTTAATGTTATCACTGAACCAAATGTCAGACTATCCATATCTTCTGTTGCTGTTGCGTACACCTAACAAAAATAACCTTCTATAAGAGATATACAGCAAGAGATATACGCATAGGATAAAGTTACACAAGTTAGTGTTATACCTTGCCATTCGCAGCTAATGAAGCACACTGTGCCTCTGCTTCACATGGTGCCTATGATAACACATAAGACTTAGGTTATGGAATACTCCAGAATGTTATATAGCAGAAGAGAATTGAAAAACAATTAGCTCAAAACTTACCTCGATATAGGGGATACCCATTAATTTTAAAACTGTTTTACACTCGTCATTGTGTTGTTTCGTTACTTTAACCTGAGAGAAATTTGAAAATACATTATTCTCACAGCTTTAACACATTGAATGAATTGTTGAAATTGAAAATCTTGCAAACTACTGACCAGACGACGTGAAGTTTTATCAATTGTCTCAGTATCTCCTAAGGAAACATGGAGTAATTGGTTCAAAATGCTTGATTTCTTCAACAAATAATAGTACAAGCGAATAAATCCAGTGTCAGAAAATAAAAAAACCTGCTTCCTCTGCAGCCTGGAGTTCTTTTTGTGCCTGTTCTCTCCTTTCTGTTCGTTTTGCAAGCTAAATAGAGTAAAAATATATGAGAAAAGATAGTTAAAAGAAGCCCAAGAGATAGAAATATGCAGAGCTAGCAATTAAACTGAGCTACTTTTTTCACAAGAGTACAGAGTTGAACTTTTAAACAAGATTACCTCACCAGACTTCAATTCAGGTGGTTTTCCATCAAATACATAACTACAACAGGAAAATAAAAGTTTCAAACATGCCACGAAAATGAGTTGGACAAGTAAAGGTCCTGATCTAATATTCATATAAGAAAAGTTTAATAAACAAAAGCTTAAAATGGAAATTCTAACAGAATGGGATAACAAAATCATGTCAACTTACACAGGTTTAATGCCATTTTCCACCATCCTTATGGTTCGATAAAATATCCCCATTAAATGACTGACAACAAAAAGTAGAATTGAACTTTGGAACCAGTTTTACTAAAAAAATTCTTAAAATTTGCCAATGTGGGTAATAATAGCTTTTCCTCGAAATGTTAGATATACCTTCCAGGGGCCGGTTGTTCATACACCGTTTACCTTAAACGGTGAATAGGTCAGAATTCAAAAACACTGCCATGCTTCTTCTAAGCTGTTAAATCAAATCTTATTTTATAAAACTATAGGTAAATACATAATTATGGTATTCAGTTAAAAAAGTTTCAATTTCATTGTTCAAAAAAGACATAAATATGATCTATATTTTGAAATTATATGCCGTTTAAGCTAAACGGCATATGAACAACCGGCCCCAGGCGCACAAGAATCCTACCGCACAGGCTGCATTCAAAATTGACCACGGCTAATGGTCGACAACCTTTATTACAACAAATATGTGTCCGTAGTATAGTTTCCATTAGAAAAACATTAATACTACACAAGTATATACACACCTAGTCACTTCACCAGCTTCATTCGTAAGTTGACTTCCATCACTTCGCACAGCAATAAGAAACTGATATATACTCATAGAAGCATCAATGGCAACTTTTCTACCTGAAAAAGCAAGAAAAATAAGGCATCAAAATTTAAACCTACATCAAACCAGTTTTGGTAAAATGAAAATATTTAACTAGTAGGATTAAACCTTATATGTTAAATGGTACAAACTTATATAGGAATGTTGAGTACCACTAAGTCAATCATTTATGTACATACCAAAATAATTCTTAATTTCATTTTCTTTCACGCAACTCGGTGCACAATCACCCAGTAATTTTGTTAAACCGTGTATACCCATCTGATGTTCCTTCTCTTTACTCTAACACTAGATAAACAGGGTCAGAAGTTGCAAAATCCTGGAACGTTTCAGTGGAACTTTTGTTGACGTTCTTTGGTTCGCGCAAAATTTTCCTGGAACGATCATTTCCCGCGCTTTTTCTAAATTGAGCCCACAGGTCACAGCAATATAGAGTACAGTGGAGATTCGAAGTAATTAAAGCGTGCGCAAATTTAGTAAAGAAATTTTGTAGAAGGATATTTAAGAGGGAAATGGAAGCACACTATAAAAACGCACGTTGAACGTTTTTGAGAAAACTTTTGGTAATTTTCCGTTCCTATTTGTGTGTTTTTCTTCAAAGTTTCTGCTAGTTATTAGGCAAAATGGCTTTAAGCCGTAAGGAAGTTGATGAAATAAAGCCATGGTTAAAAGATACGGTCAAAAAACGGCTTGGATATTCTGAAAAGTCGGTAGTAACTGCAGCTTTGTACTGCTTGCAAAACGACCTCGACAAGAACTCGGCTATACGAGAATTAGGTTCGTTATTGGACGATCTAGCACCGAGATTTGTAGATGACTTGTTTTCCAAGTTAGATCGCATTCGTAGGCCGAAGTCAGGGGTCTCCAAACCTTCAAATAAGAAAAGAACTTTAGAGGATGTTTTTGGTGATTCACGGGAGGATGATAATTTGACAAGGGATGACCCAGAGTCCCTGATACGACGAAAAAAAACTAGATTCGAAGCTTTGAAAGACGATAATGAACCGTTGCCTCCAGCAGTGCCTGATGTAGAGGTCGTCGAGGCCCCAGCACCATTGAACCCAAATCAGATTTCCGCCATGTTGGAAAAGAAAAAAAAAGAATTGGCAGAACGGAAGAATCAATTGGAAAGACTTCGACAGCAAACAATTGCCGCAGCTCAGCCATCTAATGAAATCCCTGAGTCGGCATTGCCATATCTGGAACAAGCAGAGGATAATTTACCTCCACCGTCACTTGAGGAACAACAAGCTTTGATGAATGAAGCAATTGAAAAAGCACGGAAAGCTGCACATTTGCATAACAGGATCCAGGCTAAGGTAATGAAGGTGTCAGAAGAATTTAACTATTATCAGTGCGAGACTCGTAATAGGTTAATGATAATTCTTAATGATAATCGTAATAGTCTAATAATCATAATAGTCTAATCATAATTCTTAACGATAATTCTTTCGTTTTGTGAAGTTCACATCCATCAGTACGACAAGTGCAAATCTTATCAAGTCCGGGGCAGTCACTCTCCCTGTGAATGACAAACCGTCTGCGTTAATCCTGGATGATAAAGGAAGAGCTGTAGACTCAAGTGGTAAAGCACTAAGCATGATGAGCAGAATGCCCACATTGAAAGCAAATATCCGTGCTAAGAAACGAGAGGCTTTTCTCAAAGTAGAGAAACCAACTGATGAATTAGCAGATAAAGCATTCTTTGACACACGAGTTAGGTTGGTATTCATGGTTGGCAAGTCTCAGTGATCGGCTCAATCCACAGGTCGCTGTATATAATCAGGTATTTGACTTCAAAGATTTCTTCTGTGTATCAAATGCCACCTGATGTGTTTTTAGTTCAGCCCCAAATACACGTGCAAAACGGGCATTCAAGTTCCATGAAAAAGGGAAATTTCAGCAAATCGCTCAAAAAATTCGTGCAAAGGTAGGCATCGGGGGACAACTCTTCATTTAAAATATTTCTTCAAGGTTTATATTGAACGTAATGCATTGTTACAAATACTTTCTTTCAAAGGCCCAGTTGGAGAAATTACAAGCTCAGATTGCAGCGG
>JAOBYK010265564.1:0-14910 GCA_025434845.1 Phenganax subtilis | reverse complement strand
AAGGAAAGATTGTTTTTCGAAAGCGACGCTAAAAGACAAAAAATACATCCGTTCGTTTGCTGAGCTGGACAAAACTTAGACATAACACTCGCCTATACCTCAGGCCTGAGGTTCTCCACTGTTGGTGCTATTGTCTTTGTAAGTATCACATACAAACTATGTAGATTGCAGTATACTGAGAAGGAATAGAGGAGATTTACCTGCGTTTTCTGGTAACGACTACGTTTCCAGTTTCTTTAGGAAAGGAAAGATTGTTTTTCGAAAGCGACGCTAAAAGACAAAAAATACATCCGTTCGTTTGCTGAGCTGGACAAAACTTCTCCAGTTAGCCACAGATCAACTTTCACACACCTTAGAAAAGCTCGTTCATAGGTTATATGGCAACCATAGGATGTTTTCAGTCCAAAAGCTACGGCATAAGATCTTCTTAGAGAAGTTAGAGAGACAGAAGAAAGTGGTCTACCTAAGCGTATTGCTACTTCGTCAGACCAACGTGAAGTTTCATATAATGCGTGCAATTTATGATCCATACTTTTTCAGAAAAGCTTATCATTTGATCCTTGATATACAAGAACATGCAAATCATGATATAAAGAAGATGAAGAAGAATTTCAATTGGATCATATCAGTGATCTGGAGGATGATCTTGTGATATGGAAGATGATGATTGACAATTTTACAGGTACATTTAAACGAAAACTAACATAAATTTTGACGGATGACAAGAGCTTTTATATCTTTCAAACTGGAAGAACAATATTTGTATCCCACATTGCACTTACTGTTATTTTTTACAGTTGACTTTGTAGCACAAATAACAGTTGTGCATCATCTGGTGCACAAATCATCATTTTTTCACCAAAAACGAGGCTTCAATTTGAGTGAAAAATGATAAAAGTCTAGTTTTTGTCTTAAAAACTGTGAAAATTTTAATTCTGCATCATCACTTTGTCATAGGGGCCCACTACGAGAAAATTCTACGTTGGTATATGCATCAGCCACAAAGTTATCGTTTTCCCGCCAAAACGAGGTTTCAATCGCGAAAACGAGGCTGAAGGCCCTGCCCACAACCTGTATACCAATGATTTTCAATATCAGCGCCACCAAATTGACCAAGTTCGCTTGGTTTCGTAAACTTCCCCGTCGGGAGACCATCCCCTCATACTCCGCCTGGTCTACAATATTCGTAAACATGGTCAATCGTAGCAGCATCGGCGCACGTTTGGTCAACTTTAGGTGCTAAAAACCGATAGATGGTTACCTCCGATCAGTTTAAAAACCCCAGGAATCGATTCCTCATGATGTCATTGCCCTTGTGGCAAATTTTCATTGGTTTATGCTGCATAGCTGACCTTTTATGGCATTTTTTGAAATATATATTGCGTTCGTGCATACGGTCGTGCTCTTGCTTACGAAAGTATTTTGAGATGGCAAAAGGCAATCTTACGCGAGACAAAGTTTTGGATATTTTAGATGATTCTGGCCACAGCGATGCGGGTGGATGTCCGCTGGTGAAGAAGACTTGAATAGGCACTTTGACTCAGATGACTCCTATGTAAGGCAAGTCTTGTGAGTTTTTTTTTGGTTAGCAACAGAGACATATGGAATTTGCATGACGCATATAATACGTTCGCGTGTGTCGCATGTTTAGCAGTGCTTTTGTTCTTGATTTTTCCGACAAATTATACTTCCAAATGCATAAAATATTCATGTAAGATCTACGGTTGATTATTAGTACACTATTTACAGTATTTTCAGGCAAGGAAGGTGAAAATTCTGTGTGTATTTCAAAAGTATAATTTTGGCTATGTTGGTTGGCATGGTTACGAAATGCGGCTTGTGCATTGCAGTTATAGCATGTGATGTTTGGCTTTGGTTTTGACAATATTTTTTCGTTTACAGTCAAGTTGATCCTTCTGATGAGGAAGATTTCCTGCCTCCAGAAGATGCTGCTTTTGATGAAGATGATGAGATGAATAAAGACGATAGTAACTTGGGAGGGATGGAGGGCCTGTTATCCCCTAGGAAAAGGACTCGAGTGGCCAAATCAAGTAGAGGGCTATTTGCTAGACCCTGAGAAGGGGTAGACCTAGAGGAAGGGGCAGAGGAAGAGGCAGAGGTACAGCCGGAGGAACAGGCACAGCTAGGGGAACAGTCAGAGGCAGAGCAAGGCGAACAACCAGAGGTAGAGCAAGGGGAACAGACAGAGGTAGAGCAAGGGGAACAGGCAAAGGTAGAGCAAGGGGAATCGGACAGCCGAGGAAGGGAAGATGGCCAAAGGAGAGGATATCTTTTGTGAGGAACGAGGGACTGGTGTCACTGCTGATGAGGTTGAACCAGAGATTCCAAATATTGGTTTTGACAGTCCAGACCAAGGCAATGAACTCCCTCCCTTTACCCCACAACACCCAGTAGGAATCCATTTTGAGGTCCCCTTCTTAAGAATTCTATGAGGACCGAACTAGAGTTTTTCCACCTCTTTCTTATGTTCTTATGTTCACGACTCTTCATTGGCATACATTTTTACATAAATTGAATAAAGGAATAATTTGTTGGAAGAGTTTTTGATGTACTTTCATAGTAGTTACTCTGTTTTGACTAATCAGCACTTTACCTGGCTCTCTTTGCAAGCTTTCTAGAATTTTGTAATGTATTTTGGTTTATAACGGTCAGTCTTTTGCAGTTATACTGCTGTTGTTTCATGAATCTCAGTTGTACAAACAAGAAAATATTTTCTGCTTCATTTGTATGGCATAAACAAAAATACATTTATGATTTAGTTAAGAAATTTTTGGTCTGATGGGTGCTATACATAATATTGCTTATTTCGGCTAATTTAGTAGGCTATCTTCAAAAAAGAAAAAAAATAGTTCTATTTGCTCAAAAATTATGAAATTTTGGCACAATGTACAGCTTTTCTTAAGCTACAATTTTCGTATATAATGTTGGGTTATACCACTTAATCCAAACCAGTAATCCGGATCAACTATAATACTTGATTTAAAAATTTTCAAAAAATCATGCTAATTTATGCAAATATTTTTGATGCATTATTCTGTGATGACATAAACTATATATCATTTGAAAGCGGAAGTTCTAAGCTATTGGATGATGCAAGTTTCGTTGCCAGGGGCTGCGTATTTCCCTAGATACAAACGTTTCAATTTATAGATCTAGAATGCAGTGCGTTTGGCTTCGCCCAGAAAGTGTTAATATATATAAATCTGTATTATCATATTTAACAAAAAAAAAAATTTTTGTCAATATATTTTTTATTATTATCTAAATAATTCTGCAAGAATTTTTCATCCATTTTTTGTAAACTCAATTGATTATTTTCATTAAAATAAAAAAAAATTTTTCAAATAATACTTATTGTGTTCCTGCATTGCATGCGACATATTTATCATGATGTAAAATAACGTCGTTGATCGTAACCCATTTAGCGACGGGAATATTCGTAATCTCCAATTGACCAAAGCCAATTTTTTTACAAAAATACAATGTAAATAAACGTTGTATATTTTCACACAATATTTTTTCAACTTTAAAATAAATTTTCCTTCTATTTAACTTATCAATTTTATAAATCGAAAATGGATAATAAACATCCCATTTTTCAACTTTGGATTCGCCGTCACTCACGAATAATTTTACGTCAATCATACTCTATTTTGCATTCCAAAGACACCGCACCAGATTCAAAGTTAATCAGTTCATATCACGAATTATATGTGATATGAAAATCTGTTATAACACCTTTGATTAATTTTCTTCTGATAATTACAGTTTGTATACAAATGTTTCACCACTTCCTTGTCCTTTGATTTGCATGGATGCAGTTGTTAATAATTTTGAATACAAATCGCCAACAATAGATTTTCCACTTGATCGCAATAAATTAAAATATGATTTGCGCGATCCGTAATGTCGCGTAAATAGGGCATAATCTTTTCCATTATAAAAATGTCTTTATTTCCTTTCTTTTTTGTTTTCGGATTCGTATGATTTTCATTTGTATTAATATAAACATCGATTACATTAGTGTCATCTAAACCCACCATATAGGCTAATTTTTTTGAAAATGTTATTTTTCCATACTAAACTTTTTTATTTGCTTCCATATAAAATTATGTTTTATCGGCATTAAAATGAAATATAATTTTTCCAAATTCAGACAATTCCACCGAAATATCTAATGGGCTTAAACAAGCATGTATGTAATAAACCCAATCCTCTACAGCATAAAGACCATCTGGAATCACAAACTAATTTGTTTTTAATGTAAATTGAGGTTCACCTGAATTTATTTTTCTAAAATAACCACATGTATATTCAAGAGTAAACCAACATTCATTGGCAGAATATTTCAAGTTGTTAACAGATAAGATACGGTCAAAACGCTAATGTAACCCACTTTAGTTTCACAATTGATAGGTACTGGTAACATCATTGTAAAATCATTAGTGTAATTGGTACCTCTGATTTTATTCTGACAATTACTCATAAACGTGACGTTCATGTTTGACCAAATATTCCTTAATTCTTGTCTGTAAAATATTCCTTTTACAATCTCATTATCCTCGTCTTTAATTGAATAGGTAACTGGGTTGGTTATACAAACTTTATGAATTTTAAATAACTCATTTTTCCATCTTC
The DNA here is from genome assembly GCA_025434845.1 of Phenganax subtilis. Classification (NCBI taxonomy): domain Eukaryota; kingdom Metazoa; phylum Cnidaria; class Anthozoa; order Malacalcyonacea; family Clavulariidae; genus Phenganax; species Phenganax subtilis. The sequence goes on along the minus strand of JAOBYK010265564.1, from coordinate 10,251 downwards.
TCAAACTGGATTTTTCAAACATATTATTTTTAGCTCTGGAAATTTGCACTTTATCTCCTTTTTTAAAAACATTTCAACAGGCAGGGAAAATTCAATATGTTTTTAAATTTTCCCCCCCCCCCTAATATGTTTTCCATCAATATAAACATCGTTTGGGGAATGATCGAAAATTCCTCGATTAGGAGATTCATTATATTGCTCTACAATGGATGGCAAATATTGTACGTATCTATTTTCACCCAAAACAGTCAAAGTCCGACGAATCATAAGTTTGATTGTTTGAATGAATCGTTCTGCATGACTCGCCTTCACCTTTCTATTATACGTGTGAAACACAACAAAACCATTTTTGTACTCAACTCATTACGAAAATTTTGAAATTCAGTTCCCTGGTCACATTGAATTTTCTTGTGAATTTCTTTATTTTCTAACACTATCTCTTCAAATTTTTTTTCACATTTTCACTACTTTTATTCTTTAACAATTTCACAAAAGCATATCGAGTAGCTACGTCAACACACACAACAAAGAACGATAATTATTATCATATCTTGATAAATAATTTAACTCAGCTAAATTAATACTCCATTGCGCATTTTTTTATCAACATGTATTTGTAAACGTTTATAATTTCTAAACGCCTTACTGTGCAAAGAATATGGTTGTTTCTGTTCCTAATCATCAAACGTTTCTCCTTTCAAAATTCTAGAAGCTTTTTTAATCAAATTAATGTCTACAACATCATTATTTCTTTTTCGCTTCATCATTTACGTTCATTTACTTCCAAAATAATTAGAAACACATTAAATTAAAAATCCGGTGTAAATCCTCCTCGCTTATACTCTGATAAATATTGGGAACAATATCAACATTTAAATCACCAACAATTTCTTTTTCATATAACAAAATACATTTCTTAATACTTTTTCCAGATTTTTCATATATTTAAATAAAATAAATAAACATGTCTGTACCTGTATATCATCCAAAGACTTATTATCATTTTTTCTTCTTTTTTAACTCACTAACGATCCATTGTTCAGCATCACACTAATGCCTCTTTTCTTTTTTCATTGTGGACGTTGTAGGCTTGGTTGTTGTCTTGGTTGTTGTTATTATTATTGTTGTCGTGTCTGAAATAGACTGCTTAATTCTTTAAAAAATCGAAATGCTTCAGTAAAATTCCATTTCTTTGAAATGTGGAATGTTCCATTGAAATCATCATTCCATGTCATCAACTTTCTCACCTGGATAACTTTTGTAGGAATTACATCAGGATCCGGATCTTGAGCATCTTGAAATACTTTTTCTCCATCATTCGACTCATAGGTTTCTGTTCCAACTTCACGAGCAAATTCATAAATGCCAGGCATATTTCCTTTTCGAATAACCAAACGTGTATTTTGATTTTTCCAATTTTTACCTTTGGTTATCACCCAGTATATATCATCTTTTAAAGAATTTGCTTGCCACATTTTCTCAAGATTTTCAAAATATTTAAAAAAACCATCAAATTCATCACAAGTTACACTCATAGATTGAGTAGCACATACAGCATTAAGTTTCTCGACCTTATAAGCCGTATCGAGGTAAATTTTTTTTTGAGTCGTATTATACTATACAACTTTGTGTTTGTTGTCAACGGTACTGCCAATAATTTTAGTGGATCCGCTACCATTTTGCTTCTCATAATCTACACGTTCAACATCCAACATGATGAAAACGATATGTTAAAGCTCTAAATTCAGTGACTTACGTACTTTTTTTAAAAGTACATAAGCAAATCTGGAAAAAATCTCTACCACGGTAAGAATCCACAAAAATCATCGTTACGCTATTTTAAACTTTTCATATCATCTAGATCCATTTATAATTGTTGAGCCACAGATTCCATGTAAATTTGTTTATATTTTTTTGGATTGTGAGACTCTATGCATGGTGTAGTTGTCTTGAGCTTGTAAAAATCGTCTTGCCTTATTTTTTGAAATTTCTAACGTGGGGTAGATTAAAGATTTTTCTTTAGCAGCCTTATAAAGAGAATTGATATTCTTAAAACCATATTTTGAATCGTAGTAAAGTTTTCTAAGTATGGACTCCAACAAGACTTGTTGCTTGTCCAGAGTAAGCTCATGTTCGGACTTGCTAAGACTCATTATTTATTATAAACGTACCTGGAAAAAAATCTTAGATTTTTTTCTTAAAAAATGATGAGAAAAAAAAGACTTGTTTTATTTTTAACTAAACCCAACACAAAAATATTTTTAAAAACACTTTTAAAAACTTTTACCTAATCTGTTTTATTTGTCAAAAACGCAAGTGTTTTTTGGAATCTCAAAAATGTTATTGAAAACGACAATGATAATTTTTTAATAGGCACCTTGAAAACAACATTAAGCCCAGGATATTGGTCTTTTGATAATCTCAAAAAGAACTCAAAAAACATAAAATAAATTTAGAACTTTCCAAGATGGATTTAAAAGTTTCTGCTACTTCTTCTAATACTCAAAGTGTAAATCTAAAAAACCTTGGACTACTACTAGGATTCGATAAAGACGTGGTATTGACTCCAAATATAAAAAAATCAGCTTCTCGTAAGCTCGGTATAAATTTAGGTTTAAGATTTATCACGATAGATTGTCAAATCGTAGACAAGAATAAAAATCTAGATTACCACGGAGATCGAAAAAAAATTATTACCAGTTTTCCCATAACGACATTACAAAACCTTCAGGGTTGTGTGGAGGATAATAAAAATGTCGAGTCCAGTGTTTGCACATTGTCAGGAATCTGGAACGTACTAGAGTTTAATATTAATAGTAACGTGGGATTAGTTCCCGAGTGTCAGTCTCGCTAGAACTTTATATCTGCTAAAAATCTAAGAAAAATTACTTTACATGCTGAATTTTTCCACAAGTTTTTCATAAAATAAATGGAACAGTACTATAAGTGGAAGTATGAAAAATCTCATCCAGAGTATAAAAAATTAATTGACTCTTGGTCCGAACAACAAACAAAAAAGGATTTCTTAAAAAATATCCCAACGTGGATCTGAGCAACTTCTTGTATGGCTATAAATTAGAACTAGTAAAACACAAATTTGACAAAGTTGGCGCTACGTGTCTAAAGCTAGTTCCAGAAGTTTTTTATCGAGCCAGTCCCGGTTATCGCTACAAAATTAACACTTGGGCTTTTAAACGTAATCCTAGTCAGTTGGGAGCTCTTGGCATAAGTGATGAAAAAATAACAGAAAAACTAGATCATCAATGGAAACCCATTTTATGAAATTATTTTGGCACCGTTAGTAAACTCTCACTAAGACACGATTATCAAGCTGATTCTCTGCTGAATCTCGACAATTTTAAAATATATGCTTCCGAAAGTATGAGCGAGTCGAATTCCGCTTATTTTACTTGTAATCTTGCTATGAGCTCTACGTCTTGGAAAAACCTAGACCACGTTCTTGATATTTCAAAAACAGAGTTTGCCTACAAAAAAGATCCTTAGTTTACCGGTTTATTAGCCGCTTATGTGATAAGTTATAAGGCGGGAAAGTCAATGGAGCACATTAATGTGAACCAGCCTTGAATTATTTCTAGCATCGCAAAATATTATTTTTACGATCACATGAATCGATTTTTAAGATATCCTGAAAAACTAAGTCCTTACGTTAAAAAATCCAATTTAGAACTGGTTCGGAAAAGTATTCCTATAAAAAATATGGAAATGAGAATTGGCCCGTACACATGCTAGAATAGATTATTTTAAATCTAAACAAGATCCTCATAAAACCAGAAAATTCTACTACGTCTTTCCTAAAAATAATAGAAGCATGGGGATTTTAGGTATAAGTTATGAAAAACTTGATAGGTAATAAACGCCTCAGACGATGATTGGAAAAAATTTATAAAGTCAAATTCTGATGGGTTGAAGTCTTTAGGTCAAAAATTACTACAAGCCGTAGAGTCTTTTGTTTATTGCATTTTAGGAGCTCAAGCAAAAACTAGATGGTCTATCGTCAATCAAGGAGCAAAATCTTCTCAGACACAGGATGCTTTTAAGAAACTTGTACGAGAAACGATTATTCAAGATGATCCGACAACTACGATTTTTCATACGAGACACACAATAAAATCTACTTATGTCATCTTAAATATGGTAATTGGACCTGGTATTATTTTGATTCCCTCGAGCATGATTATTTTAAAAGATCCTATAATAGGTTTTAGTAATAGCTTAACCATAGCCACAAATCTAATGAGTTTTGGAAAAAAGAATAACTTAAACATTTTAAAACCTCATAAAAAAATTACTCACAAATTGGCCAAGCTAGACCCCATAAAAAAACCGCACAAACTAGCCAGGTTAGATCTCAATTCAAAAATAACAAGACCTGGTGGCTGTTTATTGGTGCTTTAATTTCTTATTTGATTTAAAAAAATTTTTTTTGATTTTCTTTAATAAATGAGTGACAAAAGTACAAACCCTAAGCTGAGCTCTGCCGTTTTAACTACAGCCGAAAAAAATTAGAAAAAAACGAACAAAACCCCTCTTGATCCAAATGTTAAAAAAGCCCGAGTGAGTTTATCTAAAATAAGTACTAAAGCAAAACAAGCTAAAAAAATTTGTAGAAAAACAACTTCAGGAAAATTATGAAGAAAACAAAGCTGTTCGTTATAGAAAAGTTTTACAATTTTATGTGCGCTTTGTGTTATCGGGTTCTTGCTATTTTTTAGAACCACAACTCGACCAGAAAAAGTTTTTAACCTGGTGCCTGAAAAAAAAACCCAGCAAAATTTGGATTCTCCATTAGATCAATTTGATTAAGCGACTTGGAAAAAAATCTTTGATTTTTTTCTTATAATAAATGAACAAACAACAAAAAAGAAAATTATCTTGTCAATTTATAGAATCAGCCGTAGGATCTAGTACAGCCGCCGGCTTGAGCATTGTAAAGTATCAGGAGAAACGCTTTTGTCCATAAAAAGTTTTAAAGACTTGTTTAAGCTTATTTTTATAATGTTTTTGGCTAGCGTGTTGACGGAGAATTTTATGTTAACGACAATGTATGAAAAATTAGATCCTGGAAAAATGAGCGAGGCAAAAAGAATATGAACAAATTGCATACAGCTTAAAATAAATGGCGGCTATAGCTTCTCAGATGTGTTTTGGATTATTTTTAACGCCGTGGGTTTTGCCGGTGCCGGATTCTTATTTAGCAAAATTAACAAGTCTGGTTACAAAGAAGAGCTACATCGTCATAATTTAGCCATGGAACAAATGACTTTAGATAAGGAAAATTTTATGAGCAGCAAGCTCTGAAACCCAAAGCCAACTAAAAAAAAAGGCAGGAACTTTTTGAGGCTGATAAAGATCTAGATGCTACTAATACTTCTTTAGCTTTGTTAAATCTTACTTTAAACAACAAGCGCACCAAACCTGAAAGTTTTCACTTAAAAAATTATTATCATCCTGGCGAAGAACTAATGAATTATTTTAAATTCGTAAAGATTTGTTTGAGCTTAGGTTTAGGACTAGCATTAGAAACAGGTTTAACATTGGATCTATAATCTTAAATCGATCGTAGTAAAAACATGTAATCTCCTAAGATTATATGTTTTTTTTATGAAGTGGTTTTTCTTTTTTTGTGGAGCGGCGTTGCTTTTTTTTAGATAAAACGCGCTTGCTAATCTTAAGAGCTTGTTTTTTTAGTGAAGAATAATAAACTCGAGCAAAAATTAAAATCAAAACAATGTGTCTGCGGTGATATTTTTATAAACTTTTTGTGCTAAGGCCTCGAGTAGAAATCTCAACAAATATTTTGTTTTCTTTTCTTGTGCTGTTAGGAATTCTTGAAAAAACCAAACCACCGCCAAAAAAGTAAAAAAAAGTCTGGATATTTCTCTTAGGACGATTTATTATATCAACCAAGAAATTTCTTATCTTTTGACTATGATGGGAAAACAAGATCATTTTTTTCTTCAAAAATTGATTTTTTAAGAAAACATTTTTCTTAAAAATAACATAAAAGAATGAAAAAAGATCAAGCCATTCAGATCGCTAACGAGATCTTAAAACGTGGTGGACCCAAAGCCCCGCTTTTTACCAAGAAAAAACAAATCTACACTTATTTGGAAAAAATTCGAAAGGATCTTAATCGTAAATTTTTTTTCGAAATAGCAAGATTAAAAGATCTTAAAAAGAGGCAAAATCATGCTAGAAAACTTCCGGGATATGTTCGAAACAGTTTCCAATTGCAAAGACAATTTTTTAACCAAAAAATAGATTTTTTAAAATCTAAAGTAAACAAGTTTTCGATATGCGAGCTGTTATAAAATTTAATGACGTCAAAAGATTTTTCACCCCAGCCCCACACAAAGGTCGTAAAAATCAAGATTTTGATCCAACGGGAATTCTTAAATATGAGTTAATTTAAGAAAACTTAAAAAGAAAAATTAAAACATGGGTTATTTACTCTGATCAAAATCCGATATTAAATAGGAAAAACGCGGTCGTTTACTTAGATCAGACCCGAAGTACGGTAGTATCATTATTTAAAAATCTGATAAATAATAAGGTCCAAATAAAATTAATCTGCATCATGGAAAAACCCGACTTTAAAAAACTGGAAAATTTGGTGTTTAAAAATGCAGGATTCTTCTCAATTTTTCACATGCTACTCGAGCGCGACGACTTAAATTTGGTCTATCAGGGGATGATAGATCTTATTCTAGACAAAATTTCTAAATATTAAAAGCTAGGGTCTGGATGGCGACTTTGGGATATCGATAAATTAGAAATTTATGACTTAAAATGGGACCCCTTAAAACTTCACAGTTTCACACCTACGCCCAAAATGATTGCCTTAAAGAAGGCCGTAATAATCCAAAAAATGACAATGATGAATGTTTTAAGTGGGCTGTAGGAATTGCTTTGTTTGGTAATAATAAGAAAAAGGAGCCCAGAAAAATCACAGATTTCTTAAAAGAAAAAATGAAAGAATTAAATTGGAATGGTGTTGAATTTCCTACGAGTTATAAGCATATCGACATTTTTGAAAAAAATAATCCCCAGGCGGGGATTAACGTTTTTACTCATGGCGAAAAAAGGGTCAGAATCAATAGACAAAGTAAAAACTCAGAAGTCAACGTCAGACTTTTACTATTAGACAATAAGCATTTTATGGTCATCTCAAATAAAAGTAGGCTACTTAGTAAACAAAATTCGAATCACGATGGCGCGATAGAAGTTTGCGATTATTGTGATAATGTGTTTTCTAAAAAGAGATTTCCTTTACATTTAAAATATTGTAAGAAACACGAGCCTACGCAAATTAAAATGCCCGATAAAGACTATTTAATTAAGTTTGTTAGTTATCAAAAGATGTGCAAGGTCCCTGTTAGAATTTACGCCGATTTTGAATGGTTTACTAAAAAAAATCACAAAAAAGTTGGTCTTCATACTACGAGACATCAGGAACACATTCATAGTGCTTTTGGGCTTTACGCTAAATTCTCCGAAGAGACTGGCCTAAAGCCCATAATGATTGTAAAAACTGCTCTGGACTCCAATAATCTCTCAAACGATTTTATAAAAACCTCAGAACAACTAAAAAGGGAAATTTATAAAGAATTTGAAAAGTCTAAAAAAATAATTTGGGGTCCAAAAGAAGAAGCCGGTTTTAAGACTGCTCGATCTTGTATTTATTGTAAAAACGATTTTTCCGGGGGTGGAAAAGTTTGAGATCACAGTCATTTTACGGGAGAATATCGTGGTGCAGCCCACGTAAAATGCAACTTCAGGGTTCAAATTCCAAAATTTTGTTTGATATTCTTGCATAACTTATCGGGTTTTGATGCTCATTTCATTATAAAATTATTAGGTTATGATAAATCCAATCTGAGATGCATAGCACAAAATACCGAAAAATTATATCAGCTTTTCTAAAAAAATTGTAGTAGACACCGTAATGAAAAATGGAGGAATAGTCGACATCACCTGCGAACTTAGATTTTAAGATAGTTTTAGGCATCAAAGTAGCAGCCTAGACGTTCTAACAAATAACTAATTACCAGAAGAACACGTGGCCTAGGAACGAAAATTTCCTAAAAGATGGAAACTTTTAACGAGAAAAGGAGTCTACCCCTATGACTACGTCGATGCTGAAAAAAAACTACAAGAAACCAGTCTGCCTCCTAAACAGGAATTTTATTCGTTATTAAGTAAGGAAGATATTTCCGATGAGGACTACGATTATGCCAAGCTGATTTGGAAAAGTTTAAATGTAAAAATCTAAATGATTATCCAAAACTCTATTTAAAGACTGATCTTTATCACTTGGCAGATTTTTTTGAGAATTATCGAGAAACAGCCTTGAAAAATCAAGGTCTGGACCCCGCATGGCATTACTCCGCTCCAGGCTCAAGTTGGGACACCATGTTAAAAGAAACAGGTGTCGTATTGTACCTCGACATGAACCATCAATATGGTACCGCCATGTGTCATCCCATGCCAGAAAAAAACTTTCAATGGATGTCAGAAAAAGAGCTCAAAAATTGGGAACAACTCACCTCACAAGAAGGCGTGGGTTGTTTTCTAGACGTGGATCTTGAGTGCCCTAAAGAATTGCACGATCTTCGCAACCATCTTCCTCTAGCCCCGACTAAAGAAAAAAAGTTAATAGGAGGCTTAAATAATAAGTATTCCTATGTTGTTGATTACTTTGCTTTAAAAAAATATTTAGAACTAGGCCTGAAACTTATCAAAGTAAATCAAGGCATGAAATTTGAGGAGTCTTGCTGGTCAACTCCCTATATTTTAAAAAATACTAAACTAAGACAAGAGTCTATAACTTTATCTGACAAAAATTTTTTCAAGTTATCAAATAACTCTATCTTTGGTAAATCTGTTGAGAATTTAAGAAATCACATCAATGTTAAAATTTGCACCGATCCAGCAAAGTTAGAAAAGTTTACTCAAGGAACTAACTTAAAACAAATCGATGAGATAATGAAAATTTTGTTCTAATCCACTCTCATCTAGAAGAAGTTTTCTTAAATAAGCCAATTTACGTGGGGCTCGCCGTGCTAAACATTAGCAAGGCTTTACGATTTGATTTCTATTATAATTACCTTTAGAAAAAATTTGGTGATAAGGATTGTCTTTTAATGTTGGACACCGATAGCATTATCGTGGAGGTTGAAACCGTGGATTTTTATAAAGACATTGCTCCAGACATCAAAAAATTTTTGACACAAGCAATTATCAAAAAGATCATCCTAGTAGTATTCCTACTGGAATGAATAAAATGACCTTGGGCATGATGAAGGACGAAATGGGAGGGAAACTTATCCTGGAATTTGTAGGAGATAGGCCCAAATGTTATAGTATCCTAATGGACGATGGCGTACAGAAAAAAGCTTGTAAGGGTATTAAGAAATCTGTCATAAAACACAAACTCACCCATCAAGATTATAAAAATTGTCTATTCGAGGACGTCGATTCGTAAAGTCTACAACATTATTACAAGTCATAAGCATCGAGTTTATTCCGAAACTATTGATAAATTAGCCTAAAACTCAAAGGGCAATAAGCGAATTACTTGCCCAGATGGTGTAAATACCTGGGGCATAGGACATTATAAAACTTTCAAATTGGACTAACTCATAGACCCTCTACCTTGCCTTAAAAACCACCAGATCTAAATCTGTTCTCTATTGGATTTAAATCTGCTCAAATTTATCTGGCGTCAAAATGTTATGGACCTGTTGTAGAAATGTTATGGACCTAGTGTTGATCTGATATGGATCTGCTGTTGAAATTTATATGGATCTGATATGGATCTGGTATAGAAATGTTATGGATCTGGTGTTGATCCGATATAGATCTGCTGTTGAAATTTATATGGAACTGATATGGATCTGCTGTTGAAATTTATATGGAACTGATATGGATCTGGTAAGGAACTGGTATGGATCTAAGTCCGAACTTATGGAACTGATATGGAACTGATATGGATCTGATATGGACCTAAGTCTGAACTTGAGCTAGAACTTAAGGGGGCAGAATTCCTGGCCTAAAGCTTGAATCTGAGATTGAAAAAATTGGACACCATTTTTGAATAATGAGGGGGCAGAAATCCGGCCTAAAGGTCGCTTTGCACGCTCGCTCATCAAATCAGAGACTGAAAACTTGGATGCCATTTTGAAGAATTAATGAGGGAGCAGAAATGTCACAATTTCTACTACTTATATA
>JAOBYK010264453.1:0-20053 GCA_025434845.1 Phenganax subtilis | reverse complement strand
CTCGTTTCGTGTTGTCCTCGCTAGGTTTGCTTGTCACTAGTCCCTTTTATACATAACTGTAGGGAGCCACCTTAAATTAAAATTGTCGTGATCAGTTGCTCGCGTCATTTGACCAAATAAACGGTCAAAGTTGCGAGCGTGCACAGAGAAGAAGAACACGATCAATTTTGCATGTTAAAGGGTAAACCAATGAACAGCACTAGGCGGGTAAACCAATGGACAGCACTTAGCGTGCTTTCTTTGACGTGCAAAATTAACTGTGTGCTTCTTGTCTGCGCACGAGCGCAACTTTTACCGTTTACATGGTCAAATGACGCCAGCAACTGATCACGACACTTTTAATTTAAAAGAGATGTGTGATTGCGAAAAGTCCACTTTGCACTGATGACGGTTCGGGCTTACAGACCGAAAGCTTTGCATAAAGAAAATTACGTGGTGTTTCCACAAAAACTGTTTATTAGAATAATTGCTACTGTTGATCAATGTTACCTGATGGATAGTCTCTTAACATTAAGCTTCTAAATATAGATTTGTAATGGTATAGTAAGTAGTAGAGCATCATAGGAACATTTTACGCTCTATATAATTACCCTCTGCCGCTAGAAGTTCAACTAAACAATCATTATTATTATTACATTATTATTATCTATTTGATTGTTTTAGAACAGGCTTTTTGTGATTTACTGCAACTGCATAATAGAAGAATCCCTGGGGCACGCTATTCAAAAACAAATTGATACACAAGCGCACATAAACTAAAACAGGTAGTTAAAGTTCACACCGGGCTAACGCTAATCCAGCTTTCAATGACAGGCCCCTGTTTCTAATCAATGTCTTTGAGTTTATTATCTGTAACAGTTCTTATCATTTTACAAAACTTGTCAATGTGTCACATATTCAGACGACAAATATGGCTAGCTACACGACTAAGCAACACAATACATCTCATTCAAAATACTGACCAACAAGGAAAACTGCAATAAGAGGGACCCTACAACATGTCATAATATATTAAGAAGCTAAAAATGAGAATTTTCAAGTGAAACTATAATACAATGATCGCCTAAAGTTGCAGAAAGAAAACATAATGGGGAGCAAGGCATTCGAGTACTATAGTGAATCTGGCAAGAGTAACAAAATTAAACGATTTGTATGACTCCTATGCCTTGCCGTTCATCATATTTGGCGCAAAGCATTCCAACTTTTGAAATATATAGAGCAGTCTAAAGCATTTTAAACGCCCTCTTTACCAATTGTTTCTACTTTTTTGCTATATCGCATTAATTTAAGATTTTCTCTTATTGTTGGGATGCAAACTTATTTCATCCTCTAGTTTTAATATGAAAGAAAGGGTGTGGTATGGTAAGCATGACCCATTTATACAAGGGCGTTGCTGAACCAAAAACACAAAGCAATGGTTACTCTAAACATTTTTGTCAACTCCCTACACGTTTTGACTAGATTGTAGTCATCATCTAATAGGACTGTAAATCAATAAAGCAATCGACGATGAATGATGGTCACGACAATCTAGTCCGATGATGACAGCATTCAAGTCGCAAAGTGAAAATATAGAATCAAAATGTTGGGCACATTTGCGCATTTAAAACTTTAAGTCAAGCAAATCTAGTGAAACAACAACAACTAGCAATTTGATTGTTTTAGCTTGTTCACCTCATTACACCAGGACTTCAAATGAATTTTAGTACAAATCATTGAACTAGAACACTGGAACGCTGCCTGAGGCGGGAAATTTGAAGCCAAAATCTGGTGGAATCACCAGGCCCCTGTGCCAAAAAATGCGCAGCCATCTGAAGAATATAAACAAAAGCTTGGCCGAAAACAGCCAAAAACGGGCTGAAAAACTTCTCAAATTTTCTCTCAATGGAGCTAAAGCAAAGTTCGAAGAACTATCTTTCATATCAGACCTTTCTGGCCTAATATATATAGATAAAAAACCGTTTTTTACGCGAAAACGTACAGCCAAGAGTGGAGAACTTCACGGCACGACAGCCGAAGTATGTACTTTGCATTGTTTTCTCTGTTTTAATTGTTTTTGAGGTAGTATTTACTCTTTTTTTAACTTGTTGAAGCTTATACACGTTTCAGACCTAAAGTAAATAAAAAGCCGACACAAAAACAGTTTATTTTTAGAAAAATTAGGTTTTTTACATACAAAATACATTTCCCTACAAAAACACGCGTCTGGCGAGAAATTCCACCAGACACGTGTCTTCAACCAATTATTGGCAAGTCCTAATGGAGGTAGCGTTCCAGTTTTTCAGTTCAATGGTACAAATACATTATGATCACTTACAGTGAATAAAAAGAGATTACGTTTTGGATGAACACTATTAAAATTCACATGCGACTTAACAAGAATTACTATATATAATTATTCTGATGAGTTAAAAACAGGAGAAACATGCTGCATTAAAAACTGGTATATACTGTATGTCAAAAAATGATATCAGTTTTCAATTATAACATTATTAATTCATTTATATATCAAGTGCACAAAGTAATTTAAAAGCCCCATGGCATGAAAAATTCGTGCGTCGATATTAAGTACGACAGTTCCACAGTGACTAAACACTAATTGATTTAGTATACCAAATTAATCAATAAAAGCAACATTAAACTGCACATATTTTTTAAAAAGTATAAGTCTCTATTGTTTTCCCATTTTGACGTCGTTTTCGAATCAAAACAGAAAACGTCATGACAAGATGCCCAGAAAGGTATTAGAATTATCTAGTGAGTCAAATTGTGCTTTGCCTGTGGATATCAAAGGGGAAAATCTGGCTGTTGTTAGCCGGATAGCCATTCATTCTACTGCTTACTGACCAATGAAAACACTTCTTGCTGCTCATGCCTAACATAGCGATTGTAAGGCTTACATTTTCTGGCTTCTGTCACTTACACTGCTTGTTACATTGTCTTGAGGTAGTTAAATTCGGAACTCAACTTTACTTTGCGCACGAGTACGTGCAAAATTGATGCATGATTTAAACAAGATTCTACATTAATATCTAAAGCAGAGATTTCTGGCAACTTCTACGCAAAAACAAAGTTTAGAGCGAGATTTATCAAAAATTTTAGTCTAACGAAGCAATCATATCCACCTATTGACAAATATTTCTATATTTAGATTATCAAAACAACGTGGATATCTTTTGACAAAAATATTATCAAAAAGTTCCTTAGGCTGCCATAAAATCATTGTTAAATGCTATTTAATAAGCACACGAACAAATCTTTCATGTCATATTGGTACTATAATGTTCATCGTGACGTTGATTGTCATTGTTTCTGACGTTAGGCGTACGGTGTTGTCATGGGTTGCCAAGGTTGTGAACGAACAAAGATATAAAAACTCTTATATCTGTCGGCAAAAACGGATTTTCCGTGATACACACCATGAGCACTTCTCCAGTCTTTTCCATCTCTGGACATTCCCACACAAACGGCGGCCCGTCCCACTGCTCTGCAACCTGTGACGTAATTTTTCGAAAAAGAATCAGTGTTTTAAACTTAGTCAAGAAACACTAATAAGAAAAACAGGTACTCAGTGGGTGATTTGGGAAGCATTGCATGCCATGATATTGGCAAGGGCAGAATACACCCTTAAAAATGCGGACCTGAAAGAGATGCAGCTTTGAAACAACCCGATGTACCAGCTTTATAAATACGGCATATCGTACTCGAAAAATTTTGACAATTCACCTTATCACTTTTGACGTGCGTTTTTTGACAACAAGAAGTACATTATGTAGATGCGAAAAGAATTAGAAGAAAACATTGGGTGTTTTGATTTTCGGGTGGTGCGACTTTATATATATTTGCTGTTTTCCAAGCTGCTCTTCCTCGTGGAGAAGTTAATGTTGATCGGTGTTGCTAATTTATTTTGGACATTCAGTCCCAGTTTCTCATCTGCGACTGATATATATTTACTGCCGCTCTGCATGTGTCTACACTGGATAACGTATCTCCCGAAAAAATCCTTAGCAATAGCAAGGACGCAATGTGAGAGCCTCTGAAAGATTTATGTCATATTTGCAAATACTAGGAATTATTTGCAAGTCACTGAACAATTGAAACAGAAATTGTATACATAGAAAATAATAATCATGTCTACCTGCAGTAAAAACAATCGCTTTCGAAAGAAATTCGTCGAGCAGAACACAAATATATGAATATGCACCCCTTCCCCCTACCCAATTATCGTGTATACTTATGGCCCTGGATCAGGGGCGATTGACCTAACTTTGCCATTGTGTTAGCAGCCACTCTCAAAAATGCTCGTAGTCACCAGTTTCAAATATTTCATATAAACTGCACTGAGCATCAAGCACACTAGCACTTTTCATCCTAAGGTATGGACGGTATTCACGCGTTTTCAGAATAGTAGCCAAACTATATAAACTCTACACCATCTGCATACCATTCCTATGCCATTCTTTTACCATTCCCAAACCGGTTTTACTATTTTACAAAAATTTCTACAAAACCACAGACTAGTTACACCACAACTCCCAAAAGTTTCTGTATTACAGCGAACTCGTTGCACTAGCCGATTTCTTTTCTCTGAATTCTCCTCAGAGAAGTGACGACAAATATGATCACCCGTTTTTTTCCTTGGAGTATTGACGACAAAAATTATCACCCAATTTCATATTGACTTTTTGACCTGCTCTTGTCAGAGCCCTAGTTCGATTTTACAGTGTGTTGCACATGTAGTACTGTAGTTAGCGATTTTGATGATAAAGGTCGATGAGGAATCGAGTCGATAATTTTGTTATTGAAGCCCCAAGTACTACACTACTATTGTACCCACATTACATAAGTGAACGTTTACAGACAAAATTATAATTACAATACTTGATAGAACTCAGTATTTTCAGTTCTATCATGTTTTGCTATCCTCATGCTTTAAGCAACTGCTCACTGCATGCATGCATGTTTGTATATCTAGCTTTTAATAAACTATTTACCTGGTTTCTTCCTCGAGGAGAGAACTCCAAAACGGCATTTAATACCACTATCAGACTTGACATTAAAACCTCGTTTAATACATCCTTTTTTAAAGCGAGCTTTTCGAAAAAAACCAGGGCTATAATTGATTTTTACATCCGCTACTTTCTTTGGATCCACAAATAAGCTGCGAAGAGATGGCGCCTGGACATTTACGTAAAGTGCCACATCTCGTTTTTTATCCAAGAAACAAATTTCAGTTACATTTGCACTCCAGTACACGGGAGGTAATTTGTCTTTTGACGTCCAAACATCACTGTTGTAAGCAAAAGCACCCTAATCAACAAACAGAAATTGCAGGTATTAATTGAGTGTTTCATTGTCGTATTTAGTTCAATTAATTACTCTTTAAAAGGTAATGTCTAGTTTCTGTTGCTCTTTGGTCTAAAGAAAAGCCAGTTTAAGTATAGTTAAACTACTGCAACGGTTAATCGAGTAAAATATTATTGCTATCAGTCAAACTGCATGTCTATTTGTTTGGTGAGACTCATAGAATTGATAGATATAAAATGCACTTTCTTGCCACAAAATGGCTGATATGTAAGTGCATTTTTACTCGCCCTTGACTCCTGCTTCAAAGAATATAGCGCAGTACGAGGAGTCGCGGTGTTTAGTTTTTAACAAAGTTTGTATGAAAGCAAGCTTATTTGACTTTTAGAAGGAAAATAACGTTTCAAACACGAACGCATCTGTAGGCCATTTTCAAGCCATTAAACAGCCGAATGTACATGTATAATTGTTCAAAAACAATATTACGAAAATGCATTTGGCCAGTAGTTTTGTTAAGACATGCGCATAAAAAGATTTCTTCACAAATAAATATATGGTTACTTGACTAGAGAAAAATTAGGTTACGCCTGCTATTATATTCTGTTTGCTATTCTTATGTTGGTCGACTTCGTTTTATGCAGTTAACTAGTTTGATTTAATCTGTAAAAGCCTTATCTAATCTACTGCATGTATTATGTAAGGCAGACCAATAGACTGGGTTATAATTTATCTACGGAGCTCTCAACTTTATATCTAGTGACACTAATCCTTCATAGTGAAATAGTCTTAAGATTCGGTAAAAAAAGGTAAATTTTTCGCGCTCCGAGCCTAGAACGCCCGACAACCTTGACAATTATCTATTTCTAAAAAACTGGTAGGCAGGATCAGCTTGTGTACATTTTTTTCAGCATGGAAAATAAGCAAAAGATTAATGAGATGTTTAAGTTTCAAAGTAGTCACGTGATTGAATATTCTAGGCATCAGGTAGAGATGAGGTTAGCGGTCCGCGCTATTCGTGCCAAGAATCTGTGACGACGATTGGACGTTTTATAAGACGTATCTTAACTTGTCACATATAGGTCAATATTATCTCCATCAACATCTGATGAGACTTGCACTTATTTTTCCAAGATATTACAGGATTGTTTTCTTTGGAATCTTGCTGATTTTCCTAGAGCACTTGTATAAATGCTCTAGGTTCCTATATGAAGGTTACGAAGTGCTAAAACTAAAACTAAACCAAAGTGCTTCATATTTGACTTATAAGTTCCTGATAATAGTAAGTGCTGGACTTACTATTAACAAATATTCCTCACAAAATTAAAACCTCGTCAGTTTTGACAGTATTAGAGATGCTGATCACGATCTTATCGAACTCATAATCAACTTGAAAATTCCAAAACAAAACAGTTCAAAAAAGGACAGACAGCGCAGAAAAGCAATCAGATCACAAAAATCTACGGATAGGACCAAAGTTCATAGAGTTCTGGCTAGAATTAACAACTGTTTTGAGAAAAAAGAAACGTGATCACGCATCAGATCTGAAGCCACATTTATGTGACAACCTAAAACGCCTTTAGAAATACGTTAAATCTATCACTAAAAAGGCAACTGGTCCAAATTTCCTCCGAGCAGCGGAGGATTTAGAGGTCATGCTGGTCGGGCTCAGCCAGACCAAAAATTTTCCCAAATATAAACAATTTATTTGCTCAAAAATTCAAATTTAAAACTTGTTTAGATTCCCAAAGCTTTAAGCCATTTATTTGGTTATTTTACGGCTACATTGGGCGATATTAGATAAGATTTTCGTCAAAAACGTCATTGCAACATTTTGCATATTTTACCGGGTTACCTAGCAACAAACATGTGCTAGGGCTAGTTTCAGGCTTTTCGCAACTTAGTCGGGCTCTCAGAATTCAGCCCGACCAAGTAATACTATTTTGTAGAAGACATATTCCCAATCTGATTGGTTAATGGCATCTGAGCATGCTCAAATGCGCAGATGCGCAACATCTAGTCACGCCCATTTTCTAGAGCCCGACCTGAGCCTTCGATATGTAAATATAAGATCGTTTCCTTCGAGATTTACGCTAGAATAACCTTGCAATTTACCACGTTGTATCAGTTTACATAGCAATGGCTTCAGCGAGTGTGGCAGCCGATATTATCAGTGATTTGCTAAAGAAACAGTTCTCCGTTCGGTAATCTGGGGGAAAAATATTATTGTGCGGCAGCGGCCAATGCCATATTTACTAGCGACTATTGACTGAATATTTGCTAGCCGTGTGTTTTGTTTTGTCCTGGAACGTTCTCATGATGGACAGAGACTGCCTTTCATAACATGAAGACTTTTCTATCTGATTGCAAAAAGCATGAGAACGCAAAATCGCACCTGGCTGCTCACAAGACATGGAAGACCTGTAGTATTGGACCTAATGTTCTTGAATTTCCGTAAGCTTCAGAGTACTCAACAGTGACAGAATTGGTTGTGTAGAGATAAATATATTCAGCTCTGAAATAGCCCGTTTCTCACGTTCTAGAGGGTCGAAATTTTGAAACTTTTCCAGCCTTGGCGCCAACCATTGTGGCACCTGCATGGCAGTACTCTGGGTGAACAGACAACGTGCAATAGCGTGCATGACCGGAAATTTTTTGCTAGATACGCCACTGCCTGCAAGACGAACAGACTTTATCTCAGATGCCATGGAAAACGCTAACTTGCTTAATGAGTACTTTCAATCAGTTGTTGGACCAGGAACTGATCCCCAACCTCTGGATGCTAATCTTTTTGTTTTTCTTGTTCTTCTTGTTCTTCTTGTTCTTCTTGTTCTTCTTGTTATGGGGCGAAGCTCTTAAAAAAAAGCCTAAGGATTTCACATTTTTAGTTCAATTGTCGTAAAATTTGATGCAATGATGTAAAATGATGTTACTCATCGATTTACGGAGTTCGATTTTTGATATTCGATTTAGGGAAAAACCTACAGCCAATTTTTTGCATTGTGCAATAATTATTATGCATCATTAATATTCACAGACAAATGGAAGCCGTGTGGTAAAAGCTGTTGCAACGCAGATACAAAAAACAAAAGGCAATATGCATTTCATGTTACATAGGCTTTAATGAGAGTTTCTAGACAAAGCTGTGAATTTCAATGATTTGGACGAAAAGCAAGCTTGTCCAACTGGCCCAGTTCCTGGTCCCATTAGTACGGCTCGTACTTGTTTTCGACTGAACTCAGTTCAAAAGAACTATCATCTGACGCGGATGTCGTCAGCAGCTGATATAACGAGAATATCGAGAATTATCCGACGCAATTTGACAAATCAGAATCGAGAATAGACTTTGAATATATAAGAATAAATTTTGTCTACATTATTTTTGCTTTGGTAGACAATGTTGACCAGGCCCTGATTCGACCAGAATGAGGTCAGACAGTAGCTATGGTGCATCCTTAGCTATATTCAATATTCCAATAATTATGCCATGTTGTCTTTACGTAAATATCAATAATTCCAATTAAAAAGAGAGTGAATGCTTTCTCATAAATATGTACTTGTTTAACTGTTAATCAAAAATGTGCACCTGCTCTGTAGATGGCAATAGTGCTGCAAGTTTCATCTTTCACAGTTATCGGCGGCTGTTCCGTTTGGCACGGCACATCCAAAAATGTGAGCACGAGTTCAGCAATTTTCTCAACTTCTTTTATTTTTTCAGACAAAGTTATCACCTCCATCAGCTTGGTGCACTTGTTATCATGTGTTCCCAGCTTTTTGCGTTCTTGTTTTAAACGTGCTTTCCCTTCCTTTACAATAACGCTGAGCTTTTTAATGGCTTCACTTTTTAATTGTGATCAAGTTTTTGATGCAATTTTGAAAATTGCATCAAAAACTTGATCGCAATTAAAATAAGCCTATAAATAGGTATAAATATATATTAATAAGTAACTTTGAAAATTGTAATGAATCACTACTCGGTCTATCGTTCTGTCTATTTCTCAAACTTCTGAGGAATCCTTTTTCTTCCCAAGACAACGAGCGAAGAGTCGCATGATTTAAAGGCTCAAAGACTGTTTTTTCTGACGACTTCTGCTTGACATCTTTTCGAATTCATTGTTACACATTTTACGTTGCTGTTCTCTTCTCTCTGAAACGGTCGAATTATCATGTACGACTGTGTCTTTTAGTGGCGATACATCGTTGCTGGGCTCTCATATATTTTTTTGTGAATGTCGTCATCGTTCTTTGTGCTTCTATAGGCGCATTGCATCCGCAGTTTTTGCTTTCCGCTATAAAACATTGTTTTTAAATGTTAGTCAGTCACTAGGACGGAAAGGTATAACGGAAGGTCAAGCTTTCCATGTGCTGGACGTAATGCTGACAGCCCAAAACCTTAATATTTAGCTCATTTGTATTACATTCTGTATACGGACAAACGTTTCACGTTTGAACATCGTAACGTAACAGTACAGCCAGACTGCCTTGTAGACTGCGCCAAAATTCTAATATGTTCACTTTTTTCACTAGACATCGAGAATTAGCCGTACAAAAATTTCACATACCTGTAGATTCGGTGAATGACGATTCTGGCACCCGTCGTGCAATCTTCTCTTCCTCCTGAGACGGCAGTATTTCCAAACGAGGCTTGTGTGTTATTGCATTGATTTCTACCATTGAAAGTTGATGCGATTCAATTCTTCTTAACGCAGTGCGAAATAGTAAATTATCTGATATCGCTTTCGTTATCAGCTCCAGAGTGAGTGTTCCCAGACCAGTTTCTCTTCGTGACAGTGGAGACGCTAGCTGACACTTTGGTGTTGCTTGGAAAACCTTTTGTGTTCCAAACAACGGAGCTTTTCGGCATAATGCGCGCAGTATTCGAGCCCCAATGTTCAAAGCCTTAGCTGAACCGATGATAGTCCAGGAGGAAGTGTTGGGACGTCACTCTGAAGCATTGCAGGTAGTTGTGTAATGAGATAGCTAGGTGTTGCTTTCACAATCGTTTCTTTTCCAGATAGCTAAATAATTTTGCCTATTGGCGTTGCGATTTCTGTCATGAAAGACTTCTGCTCCGCTAAAGCCCCCTCGGCAAGTATCAGTTCGAGTTTGACAGTGCTGTGAACTTTTGGTTTTTCAGGCGAGGCTATCATCTGCATCAGCTTGGCGCACCTGTTATCATGTGCACCTGCTCTGTAGATGGCAAGAGTGCTGCAAGTTTCATCTTTCACAGTTATCGGCGGCTGTTCCGTTTGGCACGGCACATCCAAAAATGTGAGCACGAGTTCAGCAATTTTCTCAACTTCTTTTATTTTTTCAGACAAAGCTATCACCTCCATCAGCTTGGTGCACTTGTCATCATGTGTTCCCAGCTTTTTGCTTTCTTGTTTTAAACGTGCTTTCCCTTCCTTTACTATAACGCTGAGCTTTTTAATGGCTTCAGTTGTTGTCCGAGACTTCCTTTTTTGTTGCAAAAGGTCGTTCAACTTCGCAGACTCTCTTTCTTACTTCTTCTCGTATCTTGCACAATTTTGAACAAGACTTTGTTCATCCATGATGCAAAATTCAATTTAAAAATAATTTTTCGCATTCGTTCTCTTTTGCTCCGCAATGAGTAATCGCAATTATGACGATTTCAATTAGGATGCCGCCTTTTATAATTTGCTTGCGCGAGAATTCAAAACGTCATCAAATGTAATTAAAATTACTAGCATACACGACCTTGCTTTGTTAGTTGTTCGGTCAATATCGGCAAATCACGAATTTTCCAGTAACATCTCCATTAATGTATTGTGTTTCACGCACAAATGAAGTTTTTTTAGCGGACCTAGCTACATCCCTTTCTATGAAATGTGCACTGAAAATTCGTAGTTGTTTTAGAAACATGAGATTTTAAACAGTTTTCAAATCAAACTTTCCTAAACACTTTTTAGTGTACTTTTAGTTCTATTTTTTTCCAGAAAGATTTGCTTAATGCATTATAGCCATGGCACCTGATTGAACTGCAACCTGATACTGATCTGAAATGGTCACTTTGAAGAACAATTTTTCTTGGAGTCTTTGATAAACATGCACCACAAATTTCTAAGAACAAGGAATAAACATAGTGTTCCTTGCACAAACAAAAATACAAAAATTGGGTTTTCGAGAGAAATAGAACAAAGCGTAAGGCTACTATTTCTGAATCAGATGCTGAGTGGAATACTTTTAAATCGCTCAGAAATAGAGTAATTTCGAGCTTACAAAATGACAAAAAATCTTTTGCAGAAATTTGATTAGTAAAAACAAGGACCGAAAAGATGCATGGAAAGCAATTAACAGCATATTAAGTCGAAAGCAACCTAAACCGATTAGAAATAATGTTAATTTTTTGTCACTTCAACGGAGTAGGCTGCGTTCAACTGCGGATGCGCTGCTTCATAGCACCAATGAGTGATACTCAAATACGGACCATGGTTTATTTAATATATTGCCGTTTTTTTGGATTTGAAAAAAGCATTTGACACTGTTAATCATGAAATTCTGACTAAAAAATTAGCCTTTTATGCCCTTGATCTGTCGTCAATAAATCTTCTTAGTTCGAATTTCATAAATTGTGTGCAAATGTGCTCTATAGATGACCATTTTTTTGTCCAAAGAAAATCAATTATGGAATCCTTCAAGTTTTTATACTGGGGCCTCTGGTATTTCTGATATATGTGAACGATTTGCCAATAATTGCGTAGAAATTCCACGATGAGATTGTTTGCAGACGACATTACCCTTACTGCCTCTGGTAAATCATTATAAGATATCGAATCTAAAAACTTGTACAATGTTAGGAAGTGGCTATTAGCAAACAAAATACGTCTCGACCTTACAAAGACGGAAATATTGATTGATGGATAGTCCATATAATATTCATAACCATGCATCTGAATCAAACAGTGTGATAGACAATGTACCATTAAACGAGTAACAAAAACTAAATTCATTGGTTGTTCAACGGGAAGGTCACGATGTTGCACTAATCTCAGAAGAAATCTACGTTGACCAGCTGATAGCCATGTTCAATCGTTTTCGCCGATGACAGAGAGAAACTGCTGATCATGACGAATGTCTGCGCCCGTGGTATCGATATCGAACAAGTGTCTGTAGTTGTGAACTTCGATTTGCCAGTTGATCAGTTCATTGCGCCGAATTTTGTGACGTATCTGCATAGAACAGGCATATTTGGCCACTATGGGCTTGCTGTTAATTTCGTCAACGAAGGTTGCATCTTACCCATGTTGAAGAGAATCGAGGAGCGTTTTGGTCGGCCTATCGAAGAACTCAACACATATGATGTCGACGCTCTCGAGAAATTAAAAGAGTAATTATTTTCTCTGAAAATAATGTGCCTAAAGTCAAGGATCTCAAAGAGCGCAATTTGTTCAGAAACAAATTATCATTCTGTTGCTGTTAATTAGTATATAAATATTTATTTTTGGACCAGGAACTGGTCCCCACTCGCTGCTGAGCTTTTTGTTTTTCTTGTCCTTGTTAGGGGCGACGCTGTTCGAAAAAAGCCGAAGGCTTTGTAGTTCAATCGTCCTGAAATTGAAACAATGATGTAAAATGATATTACTCATCGATCGGCTGAGATCGATTTTTGATATTCGATTTAGGAATAAAACTACAACCAATTCTTTGCTGTAATTCGCAGACAAATGCAAGCCGTATGGTATAAGCTGTTGCAACGCGGATACGAGAAACAAAAGGCATTATACATTTCAGATGTTATATGCTGTAAATGAGAGTTTCTAGACAAAGTAGTGAATTTCAACGAATTGAACGACATGCAAGCTTGTTCAATTGGCCCATTTCCTGGTCCCATTAGTACGTTCGTACTTGTTGTCCAAGATGATGATAAACACTTACTGGATGACAACATTTTCAAGACCCCCTGCAGCCTATCTGAGTGCCAATTGACAATTACCGAAGTCTACGAGATTCTCAAAAATATTGATCCTAACAAAGCTAGTGGCCCTGGCAGCATCCCTGGAAGATTATTAAAAGAGATGGTCCTGGAAATTAGTCCATCAATAAGGCAAGCTTATAAACTGGCTAAAGAGCTGTTTGGAACCGAGGAGATATAGAGTTGTTGTGGAAGAATTGTTCTATGAGTGGCTTACGGTAGCATCAGGAGTGCCCCACAGGGATTCAATCCTGGACCCTTATTACTTCTAGCTTACATTAACGAATTGCCAAACTACACATTAATTACTCATCATTAGCGTTGTTTGCTGAAAGTTCTAGGCTATTCAAAACTATAAAAAATGAGACCGATCATGGGAAATTGCAATCCGATTTATCTGAATTGAACATTGAATTTATGTGAACGTACTTTTGTTTGTAAAACTATATTCCATATAGACTTTTCTAGCAAATATAGTTTAACATTTTTGTAGTAATAAGAAACTGTAGGTAAAATGGATGGTACGAATTGGGACACTGGTCCTGTTTCTTTCACTTGTCATGAATGTTAAGTTTTCATGGACGAACTTACTAAATTCAAATTCAAATTTCGCCTAGTGGAAAACAGGCTTTTGTTCCTTACAAGATACGATAGACGAAGTCAATAAGTTGTCTGATGAAAGCAGATTTCAAATTATAGTGAAATTATGCAAAGAACTAAGGATAAAATATACTACCCAACCCCTCACAGATGAACCCCTGAATATAAATAGTGAGCCATTTGAAATTTTAGAATCAGTGAAAGTTCTTGGAATTACATTACGAATAATTTGAAATGTAATGAACACTTGAGGAATATCGTAGAGAAAGCTTCTAACGGCTGCATTTATTGAAGCAATTAAAGTGGGCTGATTTAGAAACTATATCTTTGCATAAGTTTTACACTGCGATTAGTTTTCTATTACGCTTGCCAAGTTTTTTATTCAAGTCTATACATATTTACTGATTAAATAAAAGTGAGAGTATCCAAAAACCTGCTCTTCGGATCAACCACCCTGATATGAGCTGCGATGAAGCAATAAAAGAGGCGCAGCTGGATACATACACCAAAAAAGAGAAGATAAAAATATCCAAATGTGTGAACATACTAATCGTACGTTGTATAAGGCCTAGCTGTTATCTCTTTTGCATGAGGGACAAACAATGGAACACACCAGAACTGTTTTGTTGGTAAATACATAGCTATTTCTCGTAGCTTCGTGTACCAGAACGTCCCCATGATGCTTGTGTAAATACAGTTAGTGCTGCCTACAATACTTCTGGTATCTAAAGATTTCAGGGTATGGATTTTACGAAAGGAAAGGATATATCATTATTATGCTCGTTTTGTCTACGCCCTGAAGCTCTCTCGCACATGGTTGCTGGTTGTTAGCATTATCTTGAGTTTGATTTTCCTGGTTATCCCATCCCCTCCATTGTAACAGGAAATGAACAACGTCCTGACCTACTTGCTACAAGCAATATGACTTTACAACGTTAAACTGATTGCAGGTTTTGAGTCTAACTTTACCTTAAACGCTAGCCCAAAAACTGCAAATTAAAGTAATTATTGAAAAAATAGATTGCATTCATCCAAAATTTCAAATTTCTCAATTTTTCTCTCAGCTCGCTTGGAATCTTTGATAAATAATGCCGAGCATTTATCGACATCCTGAAGGACTTGGGACTCGATAACAATCATCAAATATATTACACCTGAACTATGATCTCTATAATTGCCATTAAGACTACGTATTTGGCATGTATACTCTGTTGTAGAAAGAAGAGTGTAAAACTCCTGAACATTGAACTTTTAAGCCCTAATTTGTTTTTGTCTTATCTCAGTTACACTAATGCTAAGTTTTTTGATTGTTTTCATGGTGATTTAATAGCTAATGTAAGGCTTTGTAGAAACACCGCGTAGCTTGCGTGGTGTTTCCACAAGACCTTACATTAGCTATATTAATACTGTATGTAGTATTGTGTGATTCAAACGTAGCCACTTCTAAGTTACCTCAAGAAATGAGGTTTGCAATTGTATATGTAGGGAAAAAACATTACCGTTAGTAAAGTGTCCATTACCATGCTGGTGATCACTTTCTTTCAAGTGGTTTTATACTTACATTGGGTAAGGTAACTGAACGTGCACCCCAGAGTGATATCATTGAATCAATGAGCAAGTAGCAACAAAGTTATTTAGTATAATCTAGAGTTTTTGAAGCATGTCTAAATGCAGTTACCAAAGGCTATTATTTCATTAATTTCTTGTTGATGTTGTTTTTCATTAATATATTATTAATCTTAAATCAATAGCGTAAAGTATTAGTACTTACAGATTTCTTAGATCCTTTAATTAAAAAGGAAGGATCCGTCCAACCATTTCCCGGGCAAAGTGGAACCTTTTTAGTGACCTTATCTTTAATTTCATCCTTGCAAACTACTGACGAGAACCCTTTCTCCGTTCTTGTTTTAATAGTAGCTGTGGATTCACATTGTTTGCTAAAAATGAATTATATATTACTCAAGAATGCTTGGTCCTGAATTGCCATTCCTGTCGTTTTGACTGACTTAGGCGCACTTTTTCTGAAAGATCTATCTGGAGAAAAGGATTTATGAGTAATGCATTCAATTTTTTTTCAAGCCGACGTTTGAAAAAGTTCCGAATTGAATATTTCCAAGTATAGCGCTCTTATCGTTGTCGCCAATTGAGGTTGATGATTTATGCGTTTTCAACGCGTTCTTGCTAAGTACTTTAAAATAAACACTACAGTATATTTTGACGAATAATATTTTGGTTGGCTTCTAACAGTGATTAGTGTCGAGAAATGACGAGGAACAAACTAAATCACAGAAAAGAAGTAAATTCGAAGCTACCCAGAAGTTTTACGTGAAATATCTTGAGTGCATTGTGGTAAATATGCCGAAAATTCAGCCGTTCATAACATTGATATGACAAGAATAGCTATTTTAACTGACTTCTTGCTCTGTTCTACTCACCCGCTATCGGATAGCGCCGCTGTTGTTGTTGACCTGTTGATTGATTAGGTTGCCGGATTGTAGAGAGTTTCTCAATTTTCGCTTTTTTCCAAGTTTTTAGATGGGTTTAGTTTAAAACCTTTTTTGCTCATTTTTTGACCTTTTAAATGATAATAAAATGGTTGTTTTTGAACTCCAAGTTATTGCTAAAGTCCGACATCTTCTTTCGAAATGTAGGGAAAAGTTGAATGAAAGCGAGGAGTAAGTGAGGATTAGCTTATAAAACGGAATCATGAAAGACAACCAAAGACAACACTGTAAATTTTAATTTACAGTAAATTGTAAATTTACTGTAAATTTAGATTGCAAGGCGTTCAATTCAGAACTTCTGTTGGCTTCTAACTTGTATTGTTTTTTAATCAGAGCTATATGTGGCTTCGACGAGAATGTTTTCTGTGCATTCTCACGTCTTTGGTGTTTCTTCACCTTCGTCTTGAGTGTTACCACTAACTGCTGCATTAACTATCAAGCTCAAACTTTCCTTTTAAGGAGAATGTACCTACTTAAATATTATGGGACAGAGCGTAATATACTCAACACTAAGGTTTCAGTTATTTAGTGCACTAGAGTAACGTTTTGTCTTAGAAAGTAATAACTATACATAATAATTACTATTACATAATAATTGTACGGTTAGTATGTATTGTAGTAATAGTGTCAAATATCATAAAATAAAGTTACCGGTTGTTAATCCTTGTGTAGGCCGACAGAATTAGCTATAAACGAACTAACATAAAGATTAGGGCTATGCAATTTTACTAGCACACAAGTTCTCCCAACATCTATTGTCATGCAAATGCACGTGTAAAACACCAATACTGATTTTCAATAGAGGGCTCTTTTCTTGCTTCCCCGCCGCACAGAACGTCAGTATAATGCAGAAAATTTTTGATTCCAAGCACTCAGTCCAGGTGCGTTAAACATCAGTGATGGAAACCAGTGTGAACTAACAAAAAACATCTGGTGCGCTGCGGAGACCCTGGGCTCAGTACAAATGCGGATTATAATTCAACAGTTCAATATTTCAAGTACAAATATCTTATATTCTACTAACTTCCAAAGTTTTTTTTGTTAAAAAATCGTTGGAGATAGGATTGTTTCACAGAAAGCCCTTTCGAGTAAAATATTTAAACTTGAGTCGCCCATTTAACAGGCAATTATTATTAAGGGTACAGGTGGACTCCCGTCGTAGTTTGATCAAAATACCCCAACCAGCATATGTGCAATGTCCGGTGCTATCGTGAACTCTGTACAGATCTCATGAACTTTTGCACTAGTTAAAAGCTACCTGCCTATTATTTGTAAAATGAGAAAGTTTTGTGAGCAAATTGATGGCCAGTTTGCATCGCAATTTTTGTATTAAGCATCTTTTAACTCAGTACATTGAAAAGACGGTTTGTACCTGAATTACATATATAGTTTCGTTAATTTTGGCGATTTTTTGCAAAAACAGCTTTCCTGAAATTTCTTGGGTATATAATTTGCGTGATAATCATATGTTTTGGTTGTATCGGAATTTTGAAGCATATCAAGCGGCTGTTTTCATCAGCAGCTTACAGCAGCAGTGAATTATACTCCATACAAGCTGTGAAACAATAAAAGACAACGCAATTTTCAAAGTGGAGGGCAAAAACTTCCGCAAAACATGCACATTTATTCTTTTTAAAATCGCCACGGCCAGGTTCCATTCTGTGCTTGTTTATTTAAAAATTATTTGTAAACAAGTTGGACTGATAATTAGCCGAAGTCAACCCATCAGTTTGCAGTTTATACAAGTTCCCCATGCATTCATTGATATTTAACATGATTTTTCAGTAGTCTGTCTTTTCTTTGGTCGGAATTATATTTTTAATTCTTCCTTTGCTCTCTTCTGGACAGAGAACATTCTCCATCGTTTGTTCTCACACAGTGAATTTATCGGATTTCAGCTGACTTTGCATTTGGTTACGATATAGAAAGTTGGTATTAATATTATTCGATG
The DNA here is from genome assembly GCA_025434845.1 of Phenganax subtilis. Lineage (NCBI taxonomy): Eukaryota > Metazoa > Cnidaria > Anthozoa > Malacalcyonacea > Clavulariidae > Phenganax > Phenganax subtilis. The sequence goes on along the minus strand of JAOBYK010264453.1, from coordinate 1,764 downwards.
ATACTCTACAGTGTGTCGTAACTTTCGTAATCCTGGGGATGCTTGGAATTCAACTTACCAATCGTGTTTGCGGAATTCAACGCAGTCTTCGTAAATCAGTTGTTCTGCAGAAAAGAAATTTAAAAAGATCAACAGAAAACAAGAAGAACAAAACTTGGTGCAACGAAAGAATAATATTAGGTACATCTTTGTTGCGCCTTTGGGTACAAGTAAAGCATTAGAGAAACAAGTCGCCTTTCACACAGACCAAATTTGCAAAATAAAGATGAGTTATACGATTTGAGGCCGAGTTCACCTTTGGAACGCGTTCTTTTCTCAGCCTTTACAGCTTTATTCTGTTATGTTATACTATTTTTATGCTTTAAACTCGTTTTGTAATAATTAAACTTGATGTCGTTCCAGCGTTAGTAAACTAAGAGCATGATTTGCAAATAGTATTACCTTTCTTAAAATTGTTGGGACAGACAACAAAGTTATTTTAAAAAATGCAAAAGGCCTTCCCCCAACTCCCTCCTATTCAAAGATGCCTTTCCCACTGAGCTATAATACATGGAGAGCGTGATCGTGAACTTGAAGTGAAGCCAAAAAAATGGCGGATGCTGACACAGTTGCCAGGTGACAACTTCCCTATTCTCTGTAGAAGTAACGCTGACAAACTGTGATCCTAGGGTAAAAATATATCTTTCCCCTCCTGGATTTCCACAAAAAATTTTCTTGTTCATAACTTCATATATTTATAAACGAGACCAAAGCTTAAACTTTTTGACAAAAAAGTACAAGAATGCCGTGCACTTGTACTACTTTTGGATGGTGTTCTTCTTTTCAAAAGAATAAGGCTTTATATGTTTACTGGTAAGTACTAAAAAGTTTAAATAAATAGACACAATAATATGTAAATTTTGTGGCCATAACTCCCACTTCTGGCCTACAATCGTACCGCACTCTTGTTTTTTTGTGTGGTATTATAATATCAACATTTTTAATCCATTTGAACGTCCAATTGTCTGTCGAATATTATAGTTTAATTATTGAATACAAATTTGCCTTGTCTGACAATTCATACCACTGAAACGAAGTCAAAATATTCATTAAATACAATGTTTATATACTGATCTCTCTAAAAATTTTTTCAGAGTCAATTCCAATTTTTTAAAAACTATACTGACATGCAAAGAAAGCACTTGAGAATATAACACAAACTATTATTTTCAGCAATATCACCATGAATTTGTATTTACTCAAATACTAATTTTACAAGGCCCACCTGCTTAATTCTATGTACCTGTTTTTCATGGTGTAATACTAAACTACACTTGTCGGTTTATTAATTAATAAAAAAATCTATCGGCTTGAACAATTAAAATATCTACAAATTGTTAAAGATTGGAGCAGAGTGAGTAGTAGCACCTTCATGGACAGCAACTTATATAGCATCGATTTAAAAAAGTATATTTTCTAATGAATGGAAAGCAAAAAGGGTATACCCTGATTTTAAAATGGTTACAAGAGATATCTGAATAGACCCTAAATTATTCCCACATTGGTAAAGATGTTTGAAAACAATTGTTCATGATCAGTTCTTCGAGTACTTTAACAAGAACTAAATTTTGATCACACGCCACACGGCGTTTTAGTCATTTCGTGTTTCAGTAACAGCATCATTTGGAGCTGAAAACAGTTGGTTAATTCAGGGCGCTGTAAAACACGGGCGAGGAAACGCCAATTGCGCCCCTGATCTATGTGTGATGCGTGCACCCCCCAAAT